>VDFB02273228.1:82952-146841 GCA_007258455.2 Sequoia sempervirens | reverse complement strand
GGATATGCAATTGTAGTTCCAACCAATGGTTTCTTCACATCTGCTACAAATTACCATGCAACAAGGTAAAGTGGATATGGATAGGATCTCTCCTCTCCATAAGTTGTAGCTTGGTGATGTTTTTCATGCCTCTGTAAGAAAGGAGATACTTCAAACTCACTAGAAGAGCACATAGTTAGTTGATGAAGTTGTCAAGGTGTTGCAAGAAGGCCTTCTTGGAGTATCCATTGATACTTCTTTATTAGGTGTACAACAATTGAAGTTGCTACTAGATTTTTTTAAGGAGTACTCTATTGGTTGGAAGAGAAGATTGAAAGGGAAGTATCAAATAAGTTGAATGATAAGACGCTAGTTGATGCCTTAGATAAGTGTGCTACTACTCATACCAAGTTGCAAGACAACTTGAAGGATGTTCAAAAGTGTTTGGAGGAAGCCAAACTATTGTTTCAATTTTGTTTGAAATGGCCACTATCTGCAAAGAGCATAAAGTATCAAATGGACTCAATTGAGTCTCAAATTACTTAGGAATCTAGTGTGTATGATCTAGTGAATGATGGGGATGGAGCAACTAGAGTGGTCATTGAAAATCTACATGGTCAATTCTTTTTACTGTAGGAAGAAAAAGAGAAAACCATAATGCAGTATAGTCAGCTCCGAGATATGGTAAGTGTAAGGCTTACATATTTAATTTGATTTTTGGCCAATGTAGAGAAGGTTGTGCAAAAAACAATAGGGCCTAGCTCTCTGAGAGAAGGAGAAGACCTCTATGTTCAGTTTGAAAGCTAGATCTAAATGCTTGCCTTCACTAAGAAGGATTGGGAGATCACCAAGAAGGACTAGGAGGCACACCTTACAAAATTAAAGGTATCATATTAGGGTATATTACCCTCATCTAGTTAAGGTGTACATTTTTGAATTGTATAGTCAATTTATTATCTCAATATAAATTTGCAGAGTTAGTAGATGGTGTTGCAGTATAGTTTTGTCTTTTTAGTGATGGATAACATAGATAGGGGAAGATATTCTCATGTAGATATATTAGTAAAGGGTATGTAATGTAGATTTAATACCCTTTTCCCTTGATTTCAAATGGGGAGTGAAGCAGACAAGTGTTTTTCCATAAATGACAAAGGGGAAGATTGTTGGAAACATGAGCATGGTGATGCATGGTGTTGTCATTAATTTCAACCCATTTTAGAAGTGATGGTTCATCAGTATGTATATAATCTGGAGTAGACCAAGTGTTTTTGGGAAATTGGCTAAGTCCCAAACTGAGATAGTGATGTAGCAAAGGAATAGTTTTGTGGTCCAAATTGCTCTGCACTACAATATCCTATAATGTATTTTTGAGGTGATAATGGTACGTATTGAAGGAGTCAATATCCAAAGTTTCAGGTTTTTATGTCTCCCACAACAGAATATATTGATGATAGAGCATCAAACTAAGTAGAGACATAGTTAAAGTTGCAGGGTTAATCTTGGAATGCTTCACATTCCACCATGGATGATCATTATGCTATGTAGATTTCAAGAAGTGCTTGAATATTTCAAATGTGTGTGCACTCTGAGTGACAAGTGTTTTGGTGGTCTACGTGTCAAGTTTTGGGATGAACAATTGGTTCATTCACTTGAAGCTTCACCAATTTTGTTGTGTGGTGCTGACCAAAGGGTTTTAGGGTCGTGTGGGACTAAATTATGTATGGACTAGAATCATAGAAGTATCTATAGGTCATGTTGACCTATAATGGTGAAAAACGTGCTTTGGTTACTTTCGCAAGGTATTTATGGTGGAGTTTTGAGCTGACAGGTTATGAGGTCACACATTTCATCTAATTAGGTCAACCTAATTGATGATATGATTGTTTGTGGAATACATACATATATATAGAAGGTCAATTCATTGATGGTATGACACGATGTGTAGTTTAATGTGAAATGTGATAGTGGTGATCTTGTGATAGTGAGGAATGAAGTGTGTAAAGTCATATTTCCGAGCCTAACTGGAACTGTATCTTTAGCATATAGCAGATGCATTGTAAGCAGTTCAAATTTTGGCAATGAGCCATCCTTTTGTATATATTTTGTAATTTTAGAAGTGATTTTCCTTGGGAAGTGAGCCCTCCTATTTTATGGATAGTGATTCTTCCAGGCAATGAGCCCTTCAGGTAGTGATCCTCCTGTAATCTATTATAATCAGTTATGATATATTATGAGCTAATCCTCACTGTGGTTTTTCCCTTTCAAGGTTTTTCCATGTAAATTTGGTGTTCTTGTGTTGATTGTTGTGGTGCATGCTTCAATTGTTTATTTCTATTTTTGAAAATTTAATAAGATTCTTTGTAATGCACTTTTAAGTTAATGAATTTCAAGGAATACCGATTCACCCCCCCCCCCTTAGTATTTTGGGTGTTCAACATAGTAAACTTGGTATTTATTATTGCTCAAAATATTATTAACACTAGTACAGTAGGAACCTTAATAGCTAATGACCTCAATAGGTAGTTATTCAACATGTTCGGATGAGTCTTTTCTTAGTCAAATAGGATTAAGAACCTAATTAAATAATCTCCTCTATTTATAAAGTGGTCCTACAAGTTTTTGACCTATTTTTTCTTAACATCAAACTCAACTAATCACACTCTTGTATCTTTGATAGAATACCTAACTATGTATATCTTATTAATTATGAAGATGAAGAGGAAAAATGAACATCATCTTACATAGTGGTTGTATGTTATGTATATAGCTTATCATATATATACTCCTTATATAACACTATTTCAAACAATTATTTCTTTATCTAATCCCCTTGACCTTACCCACATCATCCCACTTAGTTTAAACTAGGAAATTTATTAATTTTAGTCTATTCTCACATTTTTCTCACCTCCCCTAGTTGGGCATTAAGTTATAGAAATTAAACTAAAATCCAACTAGTAGACCTCCTAGATTTTACCTTGAAGTGAGTTGATCCCAAAAAAATATCATATTATTGAGACATATTGATAAAAGGAACATCGTAAGCTATTCAATTCAAATGATAACTCTCTCATCTTCTATTTCATTCATTGATGAGCACTCACATATCACTCGTTGCATGGGGATAGAGATAGGGGAATTCATAAGAAAAAAGAAAGAAAAAGAAAAATATTCAAAAAGCAAAGTAAAAGCAAGAAAGAGAAACTCGATAACATAGAACTGAATTATTTATCAATCATACTCACTAGATCTAGATCCTCTTATTAATTTTGTTTCCCCTTAATGTCACTAGTTAACCATCTTCATATCTAAGTATAGTGTTTAGTTTGGAAAATTGAGAACATTTGAATCCTCACTTGTTAGAGAATTTTGAGCTTGGTTCAATCCTTTTCCCATTTAAAAGTTTGAATTCCATTATCCCTACTCCTTACATGCTACATTTTCCTAACTATAGAAATTTAAAAACCATGTCAGTAAAGAAATCACATCCTATCATTCTAATATGGCATCACATACCATGATGAAAGAATGAAAAATAAATATATATCATGATATTAAAGAATTTTTATCTCATATAGAACATCATAAATATAAATAAATATATTTACTTAAATGAAAATTTTAAATCATCACATGTATCATAACCATAACATATAAATCTTGATCAAAAGGAGTATGTATGTATGTATGTATGTATGCATGTATATATAAAAAAATTAGGGCCATATAGATATAAAAAGTATTACATGTACAATAATGTATGTTATAAACAAAAAATAATATCTCTTGAATCATGAGGGACTTTGAGTCCTCTCTCTTTGGTAGCGCAAACTTGGCCTTTTAGGTTGGGTTGGATACTATGATATACCTAAGATTATGTCCCTTCACTAGCTTTTCTACAAGAATAGCCTCATTGGTACATCATCATATAGTAGCTACCTCTGACCTAAGAGGTTTCACCTCTATATATGTTCATAGCTTAATGGGTGTGTACTAGGATAGACCAAGGACATATGTGTGCCTTTGTTTTAGTGGTGAATATCTATTGATAGTGTAACCTCATCTTGTGAAGATTCTTGATTCAATATGTCTATAAATGTGTCTCATATGAGACTATTCCACTAATTTGTAATATCTAAATCACAAAGAAAAGGAAATAATCATATGCCCATTTAAACATGTAAGTTATTTTTAATGAAACTTTTAAATATATAAAACCATAAGAAAATGATTCACTAAGATCACCCTCCTAATAGCTAAGATTAGCAACTCCACAAGTTTCTCTAGTGAGGTTGGGGATGCACTTGTGGCTAATATAGTTTCAATCATAGAATTTGATGTACCTATTAAGAGGGAGAATACATAGAATAATATTGTACCAACTATTTCAAGGGAACCTATTGTTATACATATTGTGGGGGCAATAAATCCCTATTACTTTACTAGGTTATCCCATTGAGGTGGTATTTATAGGTCTTTTCCTTTTGGTTTCCCATGTACTATTTCCTATAACACTTATCCTACAACACAAAATAATTAGGGCCTATAAATTTAAGGGTTATACTTTAATTTTGCCATAACTAAATCTTAGGACTCTTGAGTGATTATTTAAATTATATCGGCTAGGAAAGTAAGTTGCATATGCCCTCCCAAAATACTATGACACTCTACCTATTACTTGTAACTTTATATCCTCTTAATTTTTTTTATAAAGGGGGCTAATATTTATGCATATGTGAACAAAAAAATTATCTTTACTATAGTAGACCACAATATCCTAATTTAGGATCTTTTGACCATGCTAATAGTAGTTAGCTAAGAGTCCCTCATAAATTTCAATGAGTTATCTCCTCCCACCTATAATTTTATGGCACTGTACTATCATCTACCCAGTAGCCCCATTGATAGGGTCAAAATGACATAAAATCTACTACATTATGTCACTTTATAAAAACTAATAAACTATACTCCCAAGTGTAAATCTTTATAGAAATATCAATATGTGTGTGTGTGAGTATATCAATAGCCCAAATATAGCACCACCCATGCCTCTCAATCTACTAAATGATTGATGCTTGGTTATACAAAAAAATTATTTGATCCTTTTTTTACCATCAAGTGAGAGGCAAGGATCCCCATGATGGTCTTCTAGATGATCAAAATTATTGTCACCTCAATGCAAGAAATTAAAACCTTCCACTTTCTTGAATGGCAAATATATTTGGGTTGGTCTCTAAATAATGCAACCATCTCGCTCCATCCACCTATGTCTAAGGTTCAACAAGTGTAATTCTTCATATAGATTTCATGGAGAGTGATTGTCCACTTTTTTAAACCAAATAGAACTAGAAAGTGTTTTGATCCACATCATAGTAAATGATTATATCATAGAGGATTATACTCAAGAGAAATAATTAAGGTGTCTAATCCACTCAACTCAACCCCACTTGATTTAAAATAGCTCACTCTATTGCCCTTAATTCAATTCTATTAAATGTGACCACCCTACACAATAAGAAACCAAACTATATTAACTTTAAAACCTAAAAATATATCAAAATCCAATTGTATCACTTAAACTAGTCCAAAAATCATTGTTTTGTATTTTCTCTTCTATAAAAAAACAACCAATGGACTAATAATTCTATTGAAAATGATAGAAATCAATCAAAGGGGACTATACATATCCCCTATTAGATGAAAAACATAATCTATTACTATCTTCATCATTGAAAAGCATCCAAATACATATAGATTTCTACATAAGACACATTTTTACATTATTATTAACTTTTAAAAAGCCCCAAAAATATGTCTTAGTCAATGTCATGTTGTATTGGACAACCTATTTGCACTTGCAACTTATCAAAAAAATTAATTTATCAAATTACTCACCTCTAAATTTATAGAGATTAAAATCATTGAATGTCTATCATTTTGGCAGCCTTCAACATATTGACAAACATATTTTAGTCTTCTAAGGTTTCTCCTTTTTTATTCAAAATTCTTTTGAAACCTCCAGTGAGCTACTCAGACACTACCATTATTATATTCAATCAACTAAGAGAATGTTACTCAAAAATATTCAACATTACAAACAAATATGACACTTGATTGAACCACCAAGAAAAAATTCTTAGTCAAATAGGGCCTTATGGAGAATTATCATTTAGGGGATTTCTTCTACATAACCTTTGGGTATTAATCTTGAGTCTTCTTTTCAAGATATCAATAATTTGAGGTCATCTTTGGTGTTGTGCCCCATTTTGGTGCTCATAGATAAGTGTCATCATTACCCTCCTTATAATAGTTATCCGATTAGAACATTTTAGGTATGTTGGTAGGAATATTTGTGAGTGCTAAAGGAATCATATGTGAGTAAATTAGCATCAAGAAGATTAAATTTTTAGTCCCTTATGCTAGAACAAAAATTAGAGAAAGAGGCATAATGCTTAAACACTATTTATCCTTAACGACGAGAAACAAGATATCAATAAAAAATCTATGTAACTCATGATCAAGTAGTTGGTAGTTCATTTTTTCAAGTAACACTTGGGAACTTAAGATATAATTGCTAACTCTTTTTTTAGTACCTTTCTCTCTTTAACCTACCTTGGTAATGTTGTATTTAAACTAATATTGACATGGAAGTCTTGCAAAAGGGCATTAGCTTGTTCCTCAAAAGATTGTATAGATTCATGTGGAAATCAAAAGGACCACTTAAGTACATACTCTTTAAAGGTTATAGGAAATATTTTGGCTAGAAACATGACGTCATATTATAAATCCATGCATGTAGCATCAAAAGAATGAATGTGAGCTCTAAGGAGCCACAAGTTCCATGGAACTGGATGGAATGAGGGATTATGTAATAATTCATGAGATAGGTCTTTCATGGAGCTAGTAGTAAAATTATTCAGGTGAATTTTACTTCACTTTAACTCCTTCACTATGTTGTCAAGAGAGGAGTAGGATGTGTTAAGATGAAGAAACAAGAATGCATGTGTAGTAATTAGATTTGTGAAAATGGGTTGAGGAGGTAGGGCTTGGAAGGCATCATGGGCTGTGAGTGGAGGGTAGAAAGAGATTGAGCTATGGAGGACATGTGTGCATAGGAGGGGGTGCAATGATGAAAGGATGAGTTGGTAATAGTACAAAGTTATATCACATTTTTGTAAAGGAACCAACCAACACTGATCTAATTTTTAAACTTGAATAACTAAAAAGTGTCATATATGTTTTGAATTTTGAAATGATGTAAAATAATATAATGTGTATTTCTAGTATATTTAATGTTTGTATTTTTAAAAAAAAATTAAAAAATTGTTTGAATATATTTTTATAAATTGACATTATAATTTAGTTGTCGATAAAATGTTGAAAAATCAAGTCACATGAACTATCAATCTTTATATAGGAATTTTTTTTTGTGTATTTATAACTTGAAATTTTAGTGCATGGATATATTTATATATATTAAAATGTGTGTATTAAAACACAGTTGTTTCCATTCGACATCAAATTTCATATTAACTATTTATCTAAAATAAAACAAAAAATTATACCATCTTGATAATAGATTCTTTTATCTAAAGCATCATATTTAAAAAAATAATAATAAGTTTTCTTATTTTTTCCTGACATGTTAATCAACCTAATATTTTGTGTTGATAAAAATAAAAATATAAAATATAAATAATAATTAAACTATTAATATATATAATCTTGAAAACTACACTTATGGATCTACAAAAGGTGTTGAAACATTAAGTTTTTCAATTTTCTTTTTTTTAGTAAATTGGCCTAAAAGTGGTGCTACATATGCATTTAGCCAACAATTTTAGTTGAAAAAGTTGTGGACATATCTAACTTAGCTAGAATGAATCTTACTAGATCATATGTTTGATCAAAATTAATTTTTGATTAGAAATACTTAAATTCACTTGTCCTGATAAGTTGGCCGAAAGTGTGACACAACTTTGTACTTTTACCCGAGTATAGGAGACGAGGAATAATAAGAAGTAAGGTAGGATGGAGAGGTGATGGAAAAGTAAGAGTAGATGGAAGGGATAGAAAGGGTAGATGATAAGGAAATGTGAGAGATTTGATGTAGAAAGAAAGTAGGATAGAGGATCTATTGGAATGAGAAGGGAGATCATGGGAAACATCATTAGGAGTGTTAATAACCTCAATAATTTGGCTAGTAATATTGATCATATAAATGTTAGATTCTTTAGTCATGAGAATTTAATCAAGCTCATCAATTAAGAAGGATGGTTGTATATCATCATCTAAAGTTGTACAATATCCTTTTTAAAGCTTATAGTTTAGACAAAATGGTCTTCTTTTTATTTTCAATGAGGTTATAATGAGCATCATGTTCATATATTTCATCTTCATTGAGATGGATGGATGAAGTAATGTTTTTGAAAATGAGCATAACAAAAGAAGACATGGGGTTCTTGGAAGCTCGTTTGGTATAGAAGGTTTAAACAGGTTTAGAAGCATGAGATTTAGCAATGAAAGAACAAAATGCATTAGAGCTATAATCTAAAAATAAATGAAGGATAACCTATGGAAAGGCTCTAGGTGGTGTAAGTATGTCAAGTTCACAAAAATGTAAAGAAAATAAGTGTAACCTTCCTTACTTGCTTACAATAATTTTGATCTAATAAAAAAGACCAATTCTTATAAGTAATAAACTAGGCATAGAAAACGATTGGAGTAATTAGAGTAAATGGAGAGAGACTTAAGTGCTTATTTGATATGGATTGATGTTAGCTTGACTTGATTAGTGACTAGTTAGAATGTTGTGACAAAAGATGTGAATCTAGAATTATGGTTAGAATCTTGTGATAGATCTTTATACATATCTCTAATTTTTAAGACTAGATCACCTTGTACAATACGATTATAGATTAGACTACGACATACAATTTGGTCCAATTGATATAACTTGCTCCTCTAATGGTAGAAATTTGTTGATTTTGTTTGCATATATCTTTACACCTGTTTCGAAATTAGTCATGATAAGAATCACATGAAGAGCATTTATTTATAATGTGTATAAATTAATAAAAAGTATAAAAAATCTTTTACATAAATTGACATTTATCAATATAGATGAAGGAGAAAACATAATAGAATCATATGAAGACCATGTATTTATAACATGCATAAATTAATTAAAAGTGTAAAAAATATTTTACATAAATTGGCATTTAACAATGTAGATAAAAGAGAAAATGGCATACGACAAATTCATCGTCAGCAATTCACCGATGAAAAATTCACCACCAACAATTCACCGCAGGAAAATTCACCACCATGACAATTCACCGCACGAAAAATTAATTGCATGAATTTTTGGCGGTTAATTTTTCATGGTGGTGAATTGTTGGTGGCGGTGAATTTTCCCGCAGTGAATTGTTGACGGTGAATTTTCCATCGGTGATTTGTTCACGGTGAATTTTCCTAGAGCTAGAGAAAACATGTCAATCGATGCACTTTATCTAACGGCAACGCCGTTGTTGTAAGGATCTAAATGATCCCGAATTCAAAACTTCCTCAATATAAAAGATAAAGCAAGCATGATAGAATTTGGTAGATAAGGAGGACCCACATCATCAAAGACAAAATTCATGTCATTTAGAGTGACTAAAATAGATGAGTTCTAGAATTTAATAATATACCCACCCATGGATTCCTGACTTGATTGTACTGAAACAATCATCAAGTCGTGTATTTGCTCCCATGTGTACAACTAAGACAAAACCAAACTAGGATCTAAATTGTGATGGGTACTTGTATGCTTTTTAGCCCGGTCAAAATGTTGATAAATTTGTAGGAGGTACTCCTATGAAATCTTTAACTTTGATTGCAATTCTTTCAAAAGTGCCCCAATTACTCCTGTCCTCGAAATCCCAAATATCTTTGTTCATAATGCCCACCCACTAAATATGTCAACAATCTTACAGTCCATAATGAGGAAAATGGGACACTAACATCAATGGAAATATAATGCTCCCCAAATGATGGCTTCAATGCAATACAACCCTTTGTGTGTGTTCTCGAGATAAACACCCAAATCACGCCTCTCATCTCCACATAATATACTTATGTGGAGGCACAATATCCTATTACTCTCATAACCTTAAGTACTCTCAATGAACACAACTATAATTACCAACCTAAATTTTTGAGGGAAAGAAACCATATCTACTAGTACCAACATAATTATATACGAATTAAAGAATGGTTTGACAAAGCTTGCCATCTAAGGCCATGGTTTTATGGAGGGTGGTTGGTTCAATTTTTTAGTGATATTATTTTAAAAAGTGAAGTTTATTTAAGAGAAAGGTTTCAGGTATTTTTTAAATTATTATTTTTAAGAAAAATTAAGTAAAAATATAGAAATTGTTTGTATACGTGTATGTGTATGTGTATGTGTATTTGTATATGGTTGATATTTTTATATATATTTTTTAATATCATGTAATATATTATATAGACATAAATGTTCATAAATTATTAGAGAAAACTTCCATTCTCGTATCTCCAACAATAATTTAGAGTTTCTAAGTACATATATGAGACTCCTATTTTACATGGAAAGATCCATTTTAATCATGTAGTTATATTTTTCAATTCCATGAAATCGTTCTTAGAGTAAAAAAAGAGCTTGAGCCCCTTCCATAAGACTATTATTTAGAATTTAGAATGCCACCTCATGTCATCATGGAAATGAATTAGCATCTATTGAAAGAAGAAAATTTCAAGATGAACTAGTGATGTTCATTAAAAAATTATTCAACAAAAATTTATTGTGAGAAATATTGGATTACCTTTTATGTATAATCCTCTAAACCACATTGCTTAATGTAGTAAATGCACTAAAGATAGAGGATGGTCTCATAAAGCCATTAACATGATAATGACATCACTAATGATCTATGATTAAGATGGAAATTTTAGTCATAAATAAGAGGAGACCACACAAGAAATTATTCGGTGTTGAATTAATGGCATCATTAATTATCTATTATTGAGATGGAAGTTTAGTCATAAATAAAAGGAGACCACACTAGAAATTATGTGGTATTCAATTAATGACATCACTAATGATCTATCATTGAGATGGAACTTTTAGTCATAAATAAAAGGAGACCACACTATAAATTTTGTAGTGTTCAATTAATGACATCACTAATGATCCATCATTGAGATGGTAGTTTGTCATAAATAAGATGAGACCACACTAGAAATAATGTGGTGTATAATTTGATATAAAAGGTGTTGGAATGTGGCATTTATGACACATCTCTATCAACTTATGTGCCTTAGGTAATTAAGGTGAACAATATGTTTTTAAATCAAATTATAGCCTTCTAACTATATTATTAGTAATAAGTTAATATAACATTGTAATGGTGAAATTTGCAAACCAATGTCAATTCCAATTTAAATTTGTGTCTATTTTGAGAGAATGACTTAATATATTTGCATGCTAACAAATGGTGTAGTCTTATGAAAAGTTGGGTTCCTCCCTCATTCTTACTCTTCCATTTACACACATTCCCAAATTATTTGTCCACACCTTATCCATTTATGCAATCATAGATTAAAGGTCCAATTAAGGGCTATCCAACCAATCAACCAATATAGTAAACACTTAATATATTGACACAATAGAATGATATAACATAGAAAATAGATGGAATAATAATATAGTTGATTCACTATGTGAATTATATTTACAATATTGTTGTAAGGGCTTACAACATAATTGACCTCAATCTTTGATTATAATGAACATAGGTACAATCAATTTATTGATCTCCATTCATAATCTTCTAATCTTATAGGTACTATATGATGCTTTCTAATATATTATTAGACTCTTTTGAGCTAGTGAGAAACTAATTACCGATTAACTACCCTCTCATGTAGAAGAATGGTTTTATATAGAAAATACAAGCAAATAAGAAGTCATGCACTAACCAAAAAAGGTGGTATAATTCCCAATGCACATTGAAACATGTAGTATGACCCACCTTGGATGGATGTGGTAACATGTAAGCACTCGAACTCAATAAAATCCTAATCATGAACCTCCCTACGATCAACAAGTTTGCATATACATTCCAATGTTGGTATGAAGTTCAAATATTTACCACACAACTCAATTAGGTCTTCCTTAAGAATTTTGAAAAGTCACATCACATTAACTAATGGGAAAACCATTAGTAATTATGTGGTATGACCATATGAAGCTTTGGGACAAATATATGGTGTCATGTAGTAAGAGAACAATCTACAACTCTAATGTGATGAAATGATGATTAAAATATGAATATACCTCACAATATGAATTGACTCATGCAATAAGAATACGATGAATGGAATTTTTTAAAAATATACAAAATAAAATAACATGAAAGAAAATATTTTTTAGGTGGTGCAATATTACTCACCCTAGATGCTCATACATCACCCATATTTGCTCACACTCTCACATATTCCTCATTTATTATGCATATTCATACACTTAGCTAATCTCAATGGCCAAAGGATGGTTTTCTATTATTTTTATCATAACTTGTGAATCATAACTCAAAACCATAATGTATTATATTGTGCAGCCTCATGCTGCTCAAGCTAGGGTTCAGCCTTTGCTCTATGCCTGTGCCTCCCCTGTGGTGGTCTATGGGCCTGAGGTTGCTGAGAATGAGAATTTTTATTTACGCCAGGGTGTGGTCTGTAGGTTCAACGGCTTGTGGCCCTCTTTCTGGATCTACATGAGTGGGTTTCCCTTTCCTGGAAACCTATTGTTACTAGGTAGATCGACCTTTATCCCAATGCTAGAGGTTTTGTCTTTGCAACATTTACTTTCCCTAAGGATCGTGACCGAGTGCTTGACTGGGTGTGGATGTGGGGTGTCCATTTGTTGTTCATTCGGCCTTTGTCTCACTCATTCAACCCTCCAATGAAGCCACTAAATATCAGACTAGTTTGGGTTCGTTTGTTGAATATCCCTCTCTAGTTTTGGGAGGATTCTTGTTTTGAAGCTATTGGCAATGCCATTGGTAGCTTTCTAAAGGTGGATTCTACGTCTCGAGATCTTGGGCATACTACAGTGGCTCACATTTTAATCGATTTGGACATCTCCAAGCCTCTCCATGGTGATGTGGTCTTGATGGTGGAGGACAAACCTTGGAAACAACTTATGGACTATGAGGGTCTCCGCTTTCGGTGTAGGATATGCTTCTTTGTGGATCATTTGGCCTCTTTTTACCCACATGCCCACCACAAGGGTGTTGCTACTTGGTGGAAGGATGCTCTCTCGGATCACCTCATGGTGGGTTCTCCTCCTTCGGAAGCTTCTTCGGAGGATGTTGACTCTATTGTTTCTCCTCAGGAACCTTTGTCTGCTCCTATTCCAGCTAACCTCTCTGTGGAGCCACAATTGACTCAATCTGTCGATGTTGTTCTGTCTAAGCCTGCTCAAACTTCGTTGATTGTTGTTGATGGTCCTTCGTTCGTTCTTGTTTCCTCCCCTGCGTTGTCCCCTCCACTATTGTGTGGTGGCTCTTTGCCATTGGTGGCTTCGATTGATCCACTTCTCACCTCGATCAATGGACTTAGATTCTGAGTCTTCCTAGTCTATTGTGTTGAGATAGAAGAAGGGGCTCCCTCGATCTATCGCAAACTCGCAACCTAGGGTTAAGGGAGTCAAATTGGTCCCCTCTTATTCAGAGGTTGTCTAAGTCCTAGTTTGTGTTCCAACAATTGTCTGTTAGTTGTTTTTGTGTGTGGTTTGTCCTCTCTTCCTAGTTCATTCCCGGTTTGAACTAGCTTCTTTTTTGGGCCTTTGGGATTTTTGTGTAAAGGGTACAACACCCTGTAAATGTTGCTTATTTTATCAAAAACAACACTTTATCATTTTTATTTTTTTTTGTTTTAATTCTTTAAATCAACCTTTTTTATTGTTATAAGTTATGTGTTTTATTTTTGTTCTTTAGGACTAAATCAACATGTTTTCTTTTTGTATTATTAGAAAAAAAAGGTCTATTTTAGTCTATATATAATTGCCCCATATATCTATTTATGTAAGATTTTTTGGATGTTAGAATCTAAACCATTTTATGGCACTTTTCTTCAAGTTATAATTTTGTTCTTATAATAAAAATCTATTGCAATATATTATTTGAAACTTTTCCTACTACCAATTATTCGTTTATCTAAAATTTTATTGGGATGATTTAGTTACTTCATGGATTGAGGGGATAGAGGTGTTATGTTTAAAATATTCATTTATTGTTAGAGTGTTTGGATAAGTTTCTAAGTTTTTTAGGTTGAAGTTTTTTATATATATCTATTTAACAACTGATCATGCCAAATTCTATATCTCTTCTTATTCTATAATTTAGTGGATATGATTATTATTAGAGTATCAAAATGATCATTCTATTGAAATAAAAAAATATTTGTGGAATATTTTTGAAACTAATAATGAAGAGCTAGTAAATTTTTCCAGTGTTTTGATCAATGACAAAAAAGCTAAGAATGAAGTGAAGAATAATAAATCCTAGGCCTTATATCACATTTAAAATATTTTGTACAAGAGATTACTTCCATAAATTGTAGGTGTAGATTCAACCAAGGAGTCCTAGAAGACTCTAAAAGAACATTGTCATGGAAGTGACCAAATCAAAGTGGTTAAATTGCATACCCTAAAGAAATAATTTAAAATTTTGAGAATGAAATAATTTGTTGTAAAGTACTATTGTATAAGAGTTAAGAATATGGTCAATAAAATTGTTGCTCTTGGAGAAACAATGTACAAATATATATTGTGAATAAAGTTTTAGGACTCTTAAAAATGAGATGGGGTCATGTTGCCATAATTATTGAAGAACGTAAAGATTTTGATAGCTCTCAAGTTTGATCATCTAATCAATTATCTTATATCCCATGAGGAGAGACTAAGATACACATTTCAAGAAAGGAAAGAGAAACATTTTACCTCAAAACTAAATATTTCAAAGAGTGAAAGTGCCAAAACAATAAACCAAGGACAAGCCAAAGATTAAAATTAGATTTTTTTAAGAGGAAGAATAGAGGTTCACCTACAAGAGGAGGAGGAATATTTGATAAGAGAAGCATTTAATATTATCATTGTAATCAACATATTTAGCTCATTTACCTTTATTAATATATTTTAATCTACACTTTATTTCTTTTACCTTTATTAATAGATTTTAATATACACTCTATTAAATGCAAACAAAAGAAGAGCTACAAAGCCTACATAAGATAATCATGCATATTTTATTGGATTTAACAACACATAAATATAAAATCGACATTGATTAGAATCAAGGATTTGTAGGGTTACACAAGGATCGTATTGCAACTCAAATTGAGTGAGATGGGGAATTCTATTATTCACAACTAACCAAGATGATTATTTGTAGGGTTACATGGGGCTCATCTCATTTAACTTAAATTGAGTGAGATGGGGAACTTAAGGATACATATTTACCCAAGTTGTATGTCCCTAGACATTAGGAGACCTAGTATATTTGTACAATATAAGGATAGCTAAAGCATGGCATATAAACAACTAATGTGATATTATCCACAAGATGCCATTAAATAATTGTACATCTATTTAAAAATCATCTATGACTAGCATGATCTAGATATCAAACATGTAAAATTAGTAATCAACAATACTAAACTAGATAAAATAATAAAAATTCTAGATGTCGAAAGACTATTAGAGTTCAAACATATAAAATAATAACATGTGCATCCAAAATATACAATCAAAATCTCAATGGAAATACAAAACACCATGTTAAATATGGTATCAATAGCAAAAGAATAATCAAATAGCAAGATAAGGCACATGTGTCTATGGACCTCACACATATATTGTGTTTTATATTGTGTCATGTTATTTTCTATGTTTTTCACTTGATCTTGTCACTTGGGGGGCAAGGTAGTGTTTTCTTCTTGTACATTCAATATCTCCATGCTTTCTCATTAGGGGAAAAATAGTCATGGCCTATATTCAAAATACTCTCCAACACACAAGTAAGTATACAATAGTTATGCATTCCTCACTCAACTTTCACATTTACATATCATGTTCACTTTTCATATTTAAATTTTAAAATTACATATTCAAATTTGCATGCTTACACTTTATTTTTAGTTGTAATATTTCTTTCACTTATTGATTTATGTGCACTCCTTTATAGTAGACACAATCTAAGTGAGAATATTAAGAGCTCAAATTCCCTAGATCCAAAGAAATTTATATCCTTTTAGTATATCATATTTTTTTTCTATGTATTTCTACTTTGGCATGTATGCATACTTAGTTTTGTACACACAATGAAATGGGGAGAAATATAGAGCAGAAAATTATATATCCTTGACACTTTTCTACTCTTGTTTTATGCCACGTTGAGTCAATGACTTTGGTATATGTTTTTAGAACATATTTGGGTTCTTTTAACACACACAATGACCCAAGACCCATCCTTACACTCTAATATGCCTCATTACTTCACTTAAAACAACTCTTCATCACTCGAAATTTTATTTTCCATTCACTATATCATATATCAATAATTCTATCAAGAGGATATAATCATTTCCACAATCTCATCCACCTTTTCTAATTTTTAAAGTAACCACATTTCATGATTGTAATTTTGGACATGATTGTTGCCCATCAACATGCACAACAAAAGGTTTGAATTTGATGTCTAGGGAATATATTCAAAGGAATCATTCCTAGGAAATTTGATTGTACAATCATCGTGAATCAAAGTCAAGCAACATATCTACTCATCACTCTAACAATTTTGTAGGTCTAATACAATGACCTTTTGTATGTACATCAACATTGACTTATTTTCTCAGTGACTACTGCTTTTATTGTTAATATTGAGGCTTGGTTAAGGCACAATGAAGACTCAAACTTTAAGCTAAGCATAGGAAGCCCCACAATGCTTGTGAGCATCACTCATATTTTCCTTTCATAAGGTACTATTAGGCAAACACTTTCAATAGGTATAGAAGATCAATTTTTTATTTAGATAAGATCATAGGAATCAAATAAGATCACACCATTGGGAAGGTAAGATCATCATTGTGATTCTATCTCAGACACTTAGTTTCTTAGGATTCAATCATATTTAGTCCCTAAACCATAATCCAATCTTAGATTCCAAATACTAGTCCTCTGTCACTATATGCAATCAATCAAAGTTCACATTAGAAGGTATGTAACCCTAATTCCTCCTATTTCAAATCCAACAAATATTTAATTATAGTCTTAGTTAGCATTATTCAAGCATGTTATTAGACCCATTCCATATCTTAAGGTTTTCATTAAAAATTGATAAACTTACCATATTTTTTTGAAAGAGTATATTTTCACACATTACTCACATAATTATTTTATTTATTACAATATTGATTTAGAGAAATCTATCCCAATTTTTTTTTAAATATTTTTCTTGATATATTTACAAAAATGGCATTGAATGTGTAATCTATTTATATGATTTCTATATTTAGATATTTTATTTTATTGTCTTTTACTTTTCTCTTCATTTACTATTTAGATATTTTCTACATTTAGATATTTTCTTTATTGAATATATAATCTATTTATATGATTTCTATATTTAGATATTTTCTTTATTTAATATATAATCTATTCATATGATTTCTATATTTAGATATTTTCTACATTCAGATATTTTCTTTTATTCTCTTTTGCTTTTCTCTTCATTTACTATTTAGATATTTTCTTTTATCCTCTTTTGTTTTTCTCTTCATTTACTATTATATACTTTTTTCTCTATTATTTACTATTATTTTTATGAACTCTACCTTCTTTTTATCTTATTCATTTCCTTCTCATATTTCCTCATTTGTTATCTTTTCATATTTAGTCATTTTCATATGTTTAGTTAAGTATTTTTCTTTCTATTTATATTTATCACAAACTTAATTGTATTTTCTCTTATTTTTCTATTATTTAATTTAATTTTTTTGTGTTTTTCCTCATTTTAAATTTCAATCTTGAGGAGGGAGGAGAGATTAGACCTCGTGACCTCTTGCCTTCATCCTCCACCCTCGCATTGATATTATGTTCAATCCTGTATATTTTAAGGAATTTAAAATGGTCCATGTAAACAACACCTCTTCAAATTGAAATTGGTAGAATGGGAAAACTTGTTTAATAATAATAAAAAATTAAACACAATATACTTATTCCACGCTCAACTTGCTAACCAGCTTGTAATAATTATTAGAATATTAAACTCCACTTGTAAAACTAAACTACTACCGACCATAATTTACAAGGGCAAACTTTATAATACTAGAATCCACTTGCCGGACGTATTCAATGATTGGGACTGGATATTACGTAGCTTTTCAAATATACAATTATTCTTAACCAGATGGGAAGTCATTCAATTATTACTCAGAATATTCATAACTATAAGGATAAGGTTTCGCTATCTTTTCACTCTGCAAAATAAAAAATTAAATGCCTTTCTTAATGTCTGTTAATTTATTTTTCATGGTAAATAATTTTTGTTTTCAAAATCTTTGCTTGGTGGACAATAATTATATGGGTTCTTGGTGGAATTTTTTTTATAAATTAATTAATAATAATGTCATGTTAGTTCTTGATTGTTTATTGAATTTATGGAGTTGTGAAGTGCATGTTTTTGGTATAATTGACAATAAAATATATTGTTATTGTGCATGGTTTGATTATGATTTTATCTAGTTTTTCAACTTTGTATTAACATAGAGATGAAAAGTGTATGCTTTATACTTTTCTATCTTGTTTTGTATCTATTTTAGTGTCCATTGGCAATAAGCATGTCTTTTACGATTTTGATCCTATTATAACTCAAATCATCCTCAAAACACTCCATACCATTTGAACAAGACCCCTTTCTTTGATTGTTTACAAAAAGGCATCAATACAAAGAGGTGGCATTGCATTTTTCTAAGTTTTTATTGTCTACTATTTCTGCATGTATGTCAAATAAATGTCTTTATTTTTTATAATGAACCTACATTGATTACAAATATTAAAAAATTAATAATAATACAAAAATCTATATTTTTCATAAATCTTGTCGTGAGGACTACTTTCATGCAATTTTTTGTGTTACGATGACTTTGTTTGATCATGAAAAATGTTATTTGAATTAGCAATTTGTGTCTAATGAAATCCTTGTATGCAACTTGAAGGAAAAGGGTCACTCATGTTGATAATGTCATTTGCAATCAGCTTTATATATTATCCTTATGTCCTAAGATTGTGGCATATTATTTTGCATGACTGTTAAATCAACATGTGGCCCACAAGTGAGATGCACCTTTATGCTTTCATCCCATCCCACTAGACCGTTTTCTTTGATGCTTCTAAATGTATGACTTGTTTGGGGCATGTGTGATAATGATGCCACCATTGAGTGACTTGATCCCTTTATCTTTTTAGTTAGAATTTATGTGTACAAATAATATAACCAAATAAAAATCATTGATTGTGATGTTGAGACAACCATTTCTTTGAAATTTAAATGTATTGATTTACGTGCAATGATTCAAAGTTGTTGGTTAGATGATTTATTGATGATTACAAGGCCAGAGATGCTTGACTTGCACAATATCATGATTTGGTTTTAAAGTGAGAAAAATGTAATGGTAAAAATTGCATATCTGTGCCTTTTTCCCTTATGTTTTGGGTCCACTTTGATTAGAATGTCCTAAATGTAATAACTTTCTGACAAGTGGCATATTCTTGTTGAACTTAGCTCATATCCCAATCCCATCAACATTGATCCCTAGATCTATTTTCATCACCCTAGATTAGATGTATGGGTGTAGACAAGTGGCTTAGGTCACTTCCATGGTTAGAGATTTGAACCTTAAAAGTTTAAGGTTCAAATTCAAATTCCGCCTTTATTCTACTAACTCCCTCCTAGTAGTCATTGTGAGCTAACCAAGCACATGTTTGTGTTGATTTGTGTGTCAGATTTTGAGATTAAAGGTATTTGTTTGCTCACTTGAAAATCATGTTGGAGATCATATAGGAGTTGTGAAAGTGTGACCATTGAGCATTTATGAGAGCATTTTAGCAACACTTTGAAACTATTACTTCAACACAAGTCATCTTAGCTCTATTGCATGTTTGCTTGTTATCGTCAATCCTTTGTTCGTAAGTGTAAAGATAGTCCATTAAAGCTTTGGCTAAGGAGAATTTGATCATTATAGTTTAGTATATTCTCTAAAGGCGTTCCTAAACGCCACCTATCCTTTAGTACATTTAGACATCATAAATTCATGCAAATAAATTCCAATAATCCACCCTTGACCAAATCAAATTTGTGAGTTATAGTTCAAGTTTATATGCAAATTTAATTTTACACTTGTAGAGATCAAATCTCCACTTTGCAAAAGTGAATCCAAATAATACATAATCAAATGCACAAATTAACAACAAATCATAAAATTATAACACCTTAAAAAAATATCTCATATCTAATAAAAAAATATCTATATCAAAATTATAATTAAATACTCACACATTTAATTAATTTTTCTACATTTATTTTAATTATCAATCCCCAATCCTAAACGTTATCCTTGTGTGAATTGTAGTGAAGAGCAGATTTTCATTGCACATGTATAAAATAAACTAAAGGGAGGGGGGGTCGAACTCGGACTCTTGGGAGTATCATACGAATAATTTTCTTAATAGAACGTGTAAATGGCCGTCAGATTCGAATCCTAAATTAATGAATTTAAGGTTGAAAAGGTTATGAAGATGTCAATTGGGAAGCCGAGTGACCAAGTTGAAAGGGACAAGGCACTAAAACCACGCCATACAAACAATAAAAGTTCCAACTATAAAACTACAACATATAATCTATTCAGATTCCGTTGCCAGCAGAAGATTACGGAGGAACTCGCGGGATGATAAACTTAGTTGGAAGAAGTAGACTGAAACTCCTCAAATTAAAAATGGTGTTGAAGATAGTGGCCTGCAGAAAACGATGGCAAAGAATGACAATCTCTTTTTGATTATCAAGTTGTTCATAAATATGAGAATAGAGATTATATTATAAATCAAATTTAATATAAAACTATATCATTTGTCAAAATATTATTATCAAAATAGATTTAAAATTGGGGTGGGTTTTGGTTTGATTGGTTAAAGCATCCTTACCCCGTCTTCGTGGTACAAGAGGGCGTGTCGCACTAGCATCACCAGTCACGTGATAAAAGTTCACCAGACGAACTACAATTTACGATACCTGTAGTCTAAAAAAAATCTAAAATTAATAAGAATATACTAATCACATTTAAAAAATTATAATTTTATAAAAATAACATTGCAATTGACACACTTTATCTATAAATATTTCTAATTTGATTGATAAGTAAAAGGTATCCTTCCAGTTATGACATTAATATCAACAACATAGTTGTGATATTGCTATTAGGTTTCAACCGTGTAGTTTGGAGTCAAACTCATTGACCCATGTTTCATGAGTGCTTCGCCTCTGTGAGCATCACCTAGATGCAATGAGTGCTAAGTGCACCATTCATTATCATGAGAGATGGATTAGTGAACCACTAATCCATCTCTCATGATAATGAATGGTGCACTTAGCACTCATTGCATCTAGGTGATGCTCACAGAGGCGAAGCACTCATGAAACATGGGTCAATGAGTTTGACTCCAAACAACACGGTTGAATCCTAATAGCAATATCACAATTTGACACACTGTGGAAAATACCTCCTACTTATCAACAACATGGTTTTTTAGTCAAATTCATTGATCCATATTTCATTAGTAGTGGTTCCTACGAATCCATGTCTCATGTAACTAATGGACCATTTAACATTCATTGTATCGAGATGATATTCACATAGCTAAAGTGTCAAGACTTTTTCGAAGGTCACCCACCCTAAAACCCTAGCCCTAACCCTAATTATATCTTTAATCGTAACCCTCACCCTAACTATAATTATAGATCCAACCTTAACCATAACACTAATCTCAACCCTAAACTTAACCTAACCCTAACCATAACCTTAACACTAAACCTAACCCTAACCCTATTCCTAATGCTAACCCTTACCCTAACCCTAACTTTAACCCTAATAATGTTGTCTTCCATTTTGCATTGTGAATGCTACAAGCATATATATATTTATTAATAATATATATAAAAAACACCGAGAGATATCCTTTTCGAGGCGCCTATTTTTTAATCAATTTCTCACAAAGAATTCCATAGGCGCATCGAGAAGGATATCTCTCGACATTTTTTATATACATTATATATATATATATACACTACTCTATAGATATTTGTAATTTGATTGATACGTAAGAGATATCATTCAAGTTATAATATTAATATCAACAACATAGTTTTTAAGTCAAATTTGTTGACCCATATTTCATCAATAGTGGTTCCTACAAACGCATGTATCGTGCGACTAATAGACCATTTAACATTCGTTAGATTGAGACGATATTCTCATAAATGAAGTGTCACGACCTAGGTATTCAAAGGTCACCCATCCCAAAACTTGTATGAATCAAACATGATCAAGCCTAGAATTTCCCTCATGATCACGACCCCTTAATTTACTATAATTTTCAAAACTCTCAAAAATTTAATAATTAAAAACCCAAAAAAGACACCATCATTTGACTTTTATATCAAGTTGGAAAGCGATTGATTTAGTGGTAGTACTCTTGGGTCAAAATCGGCCAAGTTTCCCTTCAACTTGAACCGCACCGACACACACTTGTACCTTCAAGCCCAGATAAAGCCACATCCTATCATAGCCGCCACCAATTTGACTAAATATTTTTTCCCAGTGGGAAAAGAAAATACTCGGTTAAATCGGCGCCGTTTAAACGGAGAGCGAGAATCAACGGGGCGCCTGGATTTACGTGCGGCGGTCGCCATCAATGTGTATGGTGAGGCAATTGGGTGAACCACTTGCACTTTTGTATGTAATAAAAGACCTCTAATCCCGACAAGCTCGGTGTCCACTTGCATGGGCCCACCTATAATGAGGCCACCAACCACCTGTGCAAGTTGCTCACATAAAATACACATATTCCCTCCAATTTGGCGCTTTGAATGCATCAACGCTTTTTTGTACTCGGCTAAATTGGGCAGCTATTTTAGCGGAGGAAAAGTGCAAGTTGGGCCTGCTTTTTCTCAGCTACTTTCCCCGTCTCTCCGCGTGATTTCATATTCGGCCGTCCCAACTATCTTCCAACTACCTTACCTTCTAGTACGCATGCATGTATGCATGCATGCATGCATGCATACCTATTCGGACATACATCGTGACAAAATAGGTCAGGGCGGCGCTTACCGTGGGAGAAGAAAGGATAACTACCAAAACGACCAAAACCCAAGAAAACGTATAAAAAACTATCACAAGATTTTTCGATTTGCTCAAACGTACGTACAGCCTTTTTTTTTTTATCTCGGCCAAGTTAGCAGAGAATAGAGAGAGGAGATCGGTACTCGACTGCTGCTAGTTTTGGAATTACTAGGGGCGGGGAAAGTTAATTTCTTATGTGGCCTAAGATATATTCTATTTTGGTATATTTAATTTAAGTTGGAGAATTTAGTAGCATATCAATTGAAAGTATTTTGTTGTAGTAAAAAGATTTGGTTAGACAATTTTAATAATTGTATAATATTTTATGATATGGTATCATATTTTTTTTGGTATTTGGGGATTAAAGTTCATAAGGAGATTTATATTTTGGGATTGAAATCTTATAGAAAAAAGCATATATTCTAATAAATAAATCAACTAATAATGAAATTCATCTTAGGATCTACAAGTTGAGATAATAAATTGTAAATAAAGTAATTGAAATGACAAAGATGGATTATGGTTACTTAGTTTTAGGAGCAACTTGAAGGTGTTAGGTTGCAAACTATTGTTTTGTGATCTAAATGATGATTGGATACCGGATCTTGGTTAGTGATGCTTTGACAAATAACAAACTAAGCCTTTCTTTAATTTTGGGCTAAATTGTAATGTGAAATCATTCCTAATCAATTATGTGGCACCTTCTTGAGTGGAATTGATATTTACTATAGAAAATTAACTTGACATGTTTTATAATCTAGAAATTGGTTTGTCATATCTTTGGATATCTTAATTTGCAATAAACTAGAGATGTTGATAAAAGCCTTTAAGGAGCTTAGTAAGCAAGGGTTGTTTTCTCCCCAATCAAACCCTTAGGCAAACTAATTTACCTATTTGTGAACAAAGATCAAAGACATCAAGCAACCATGCAATATGTCTATTTATCGCTAAGTATGCAAATGTTGATGTGGTAGTGAGTTTAGATATTAGATACCACAAAAATTTATTTTTTGTTGTTTTGTTTTGGTTCAAGAAATTAGCCCTCACTAGTCAACTACATGTTTCAAGGAGTATTGAGCTTTGTACCACCTTGTGGCCAACACAAATCATTAAGGAGGCTAGAGAATGATGTATGTATTAGGTTCCACGGTCATTGAACATCATCAAAGGAAGATGGGAGACAATTTTAGCTAGGTTGGACATCTAAGCATAGTTATAAAGAGAATGAGCCAAGAGAGAGTCCAAGGTTAAAGGTGTTAGATTCAACAATTATTAAAAGGTTATGACCTAAGATATATTATTATTATGGTGCAAATTTTCACCTTAGGCGAATTCTCCATTTATTTTATCCTTACCTTAGAAACTATAAGCTTGATGATGAAAAACTCGTCGATGTCAACTTATTCCTTTCGTGTGGCCTTTTTTTTGCCTTAATGGAGGAATTTCTATCGGGGATCCACATGCGTCGCGCAGACATCTACGTGTCGTGCTTTCATCCTAACAAGATTACTGCCTGTGGAATCTACAAAACCATAATGTCTTCAGTTTTCTATGAAGGTAACATCTTTTGTCGACCCTTAACTGACAAAAAATGACCTTTTACCTCCATTTCAAGTATTCAAACTCAATTATTTCATTCCTTCATGTGAATTCTTGCAACTTCTTGCTCATTCTTCCTTGCTCTCACTCTCTCAAGCTCACTCTTGCCCTCTTGGTGATTCTTGATTTTCTCTCCTCTCTACTTGGCTTCTACAATTTATTCTTGTTGCAACTTTTCCATCTTTGCAGGTTGACAAAGCTTCATCCTCTTGGCAAGGCGTAGACCCTCATCATCTTCTCCTCTCAGCCTTGAGTGCTAGCAAGAGGAAAGGTGATATTTCTCTTGTCATTTTATTTGCATCATTGTGTCTTATAGAGTAGCATTCAAGTTGTCTTTGCACTCTATTTGATAGTGTTATTTCCTTTCTTTCCTTTACTGATTTCTCTATCTCGTTGCATATCTGGCTATCTGTGGAGGTGGGAACACCAAAAGGGGGGTCTGACTAAGGCAGACCTCAAAACACAACCCAACATTTTTCCAGTTTTTGTATGTGTAGGTGTTGGTTCATCCTTTTGAAGTTAAAGTTGAAGAATCGAAGTGATGGTGGAGTGGTATCTTTTCCTCCTCTTTCTTTGTCATTTCTGCACTAGAATAGTTTTCATTATTATTCTTGTTGTACTTTTTATTTTCTAAATTTTATTTGTCAAATAGTAAAACTCTGTCAGTCAGGTCATAAGTAGGCCCTTTCCATTTTCTACCTACTTGTTAGACCTTTGTCAATACAAGACACCAATGCGTTGCGTTGGAGTCTAGTTCTCACACTGTCAGACCCTCAAACAATGAGTTGTTTGGTCTATAGTCTGAAACCTCTATGGTCGGCTCACCTGATTTTTGAAACACTCGTCAAACAACCTGAGGTAGTTTAGGGTAGTTCGTTCCTTGGGGCTCTCCAGTGTCTTGGAGCCTCAAGGGTGATGAATCCCTCTACTCTACATTTTTGGTGACACTAAAGGCTAGCTATCTAGTCTCCCCTATGCTAATCTCTATGAAGGATTCCATGATTGTGCAGCAACAAGTTGCTTCTTCTACCCAACAAAAGGGGAAGGGGAAGCTTGCTTGTGCTTAAGGGCCTTCTCCTTCCGTGTCATCTGATTTTTCTTTCGCTTCTCATCTCGTTGCAACACCTTCAACTCCTACTCCCAGCCTCACATGGGAAGTGTGATGGTGCCCGCTTGGCGAAAAGTGAAGCATCAAGTCTTTGATCTTCTTTCTTTTCCCACAGTTCCTAGACCCGTTGTTTATGGCAAGGGGAAGGGTCCTCATGGGGCTACTCCTATGTCTTGGCCTTTGCAGCCTCCTATTGTTCCTCTACCTACCCCTAAGGTAGAGAACGAGAAGAGGCCCACTGCCGAGGCACCTATTTTTGTTTCTCTTCCTGTGGTTGCTTCTCCTCTTGCCCAGGAGACCATCCTTCCACCGGCCATGGTTGTGAAGGATACTCTTACAACTGAGCAACAACCTTTGGTCTCTTCTTAGGCTACATCTTCCAGTGCTTGTAGTCAACGTAACCAGCTTGTGTGTGAGTGCAAGCACAGGAAAAAGGCTTTGGCTACCGAACACGCTGCCTTGTAGAAGACAGAGGGGAAGCCAGTGGCATCCACCTCTATATCCTCTTCTATTGTTTCACTTCCTTTTATTGTTCTTGCCTCAATTCCAATCGCCTTTTTTCTCCTTTCGGCTCCTTTAATGGGTCTTGATGATGCTCACACCAAAAGGGTGCAGGTTTTCTTGCTCCCTCCGTGGAGCCCCCTCTTTTGATGTCCCTCCCAGACATCCATCCCTTCTCTCAACCCATAGAAATGTCGAATACAATGGTGGTGTTTGTTGTAGCTTTGTATTCTTCCTCCTTGGCTTCCAGTTCTTTTGTGTGGATTCCACATCCTCCGCTAAAGTGCAAGTTGGAGGACGACCTTGCTGCAAGTGGAGGTCGAAAGAAGGGATCGCCTTCTTTGGAAATTTGTTTTGTGTTGGCCTGCGTCGTCCTAGTGATAGAGGTGGCCCTTGCATCCCAAAATTTTGTCACTACCACTCTTGATGAGGTTGGCAGTGGCTCTCGGGCGCCTCCTTCTTCTCCCACCTTATTGACACATGGAACTCTGGTGAAGTACATGTTTAATTCAGTGGATGATATCTTGGCTTTGTCTTCAATCTTTGCAAGGTCGATGAATTTTGCTTCATAAGAGCTTAGTGAAGAAGACATTGAGGGGACCTCTTCCTTGGCCCTTGTTGTAAGTGAGTCAAAGGGTACATCACTTGCTATCACACCCTTGCAGGCTCATCCACTCTCCCCTTACAACGATCTAGATTGGGAGCAGGACGACCTATTGATCAATGAGGACTAGGGTGGTACCTCTTCTTTATTTGTAGATTAGATTTGTTTGTGTGTTTTTGTTCCCATTTGCTTGTATTTTTGTGTTTGTGATCCTGCCTGGAGGACCCTTGCTACCCTTGTAGGTGATTGGATATAGGCACATAAAAAATTTCATACACTTCTTCTATGTGTATAATCATTCTTCTATATGTCATGAAATTTCTTTTTGATATTGGGGACAATGCAAAGCATTAGGGGCATTTATGCCTTCTTCCATGTTGACCCAAAATTTATTTTTATTTTGTTCATGTGCTCTTCTTCATGATCTGAGAACTTTGGGGATTGATGACTATTCGTTCATACAACGTATTTTATATCTATTTGTATCTATGAATAGATTTGACCCTGAACTCTTAGATCCCCTATCTCTTGATGTCTTCATCTATGTTTTTCTTTCTTTACTTGTATGATTCTTGATTTTGTGGTTCTTATGTGTTGTCCCTCGCTTATGTGTGACAACATACCATGAAATACCTGATTATGTGTTGCATGCTACAATATCTTTGCCTCCCCTTTTTCTCTTTAGAATTCCATGTGCTCATTTGCGCAACACACACCATCCAAAGGGGGGGCTACCATGTTCTATTTTTCAATAGGGTGAATTCTTTCAAAAGGATTCCTTGGTGTCAATTTTCTTTACAATGAATTCCTTGATTAAAGAATCCCTTCTTGAAGCCTCTCATTTTCCAAAATGTGGTATTCTCTCGAGATTCCTAGATGAATTTTCTTTTGAAAAGGATCTCATATGTGAAAGAGTCTGAAAATTTTCCTTTGAAAAAAGAGCACTCTTTCTAAAATGAAAGAGTTTGAAAATTTTCCTATGAGAAGGAGCATTATTTCCAACGAATTCCTTGATGAAAGGATATTTCAAAAGGATTCCTTGATGAAAAAATAACTTGTAGAAAATGTGGTGTCTTTCAATCAAAGTGTTCCTTTGAATGTACCCCTTGGTGTCTTGAAGGGTTTCCTACCAAAGGAACCCCCTTTGAAATCTTCTCCTTCAATTGAATTCATTGATGTCTTGCAATTAAGTGTCTTTTATCTAGTATTTGATGTCATTGTGTATTGGTGTCAGACATCATATATCCTCACATCTAGCTTAGGGGCTGCCCGACTAGACCTGTCTTTTCTATGACTTCCCTACAACGTAGTTTACAAGTCATAGGCTTACCTGACTAGTGTATCTAATTAGGCTATTATCATGTTGGCTTGCGTGTCTTATGATTTTTTTTCCTAACATGTTTTGTCTATAGCCTAACCTGTTTGTGGTGAGATCATAGCTTGCTTTGTAGGACCGAGAACCTGTGAAGCCTCATCTCTTTCATGTTCAACTAGCTTTGCAAGATCGAGAACCTGCAGTGCCATTTCTCCTTCCTTCATGTCTAGGTGCACCAAATCGAAGATCTACTTCCTCAATGCTATTGAAATATTCTCTTCAATCTCTTTCTACTTTAGCTCACATCTGCACTAACATGTACACTCGTTAAAGTGGGGGAAAAATGTAATGGCGTGAATTTGCACCCTAGGAAAATTCCCCATTTATTTTATCCTTACCTTAGAACTTATAAGTTCGATGATGTAAAACCCATCACTATCAACTTATTCCTTCCACGTGGCCTTGTATTTTTGCATTGGTGGAGGAATTTCTATCAAAGATGTGAGTGTGGCGCACGAATATTCACGCACCATGCTTCTATCCTGACAGGATTCCTTCCCCTAGAATTTGCACAATTGTTACGTCTCTGTTTGGCTGCAAAGGTAACGTCTTCTATCGACCCTTGACCGACAAAAAATGACCTTTTTACCTCCATTTCAAGTATTCAAACTCAATTCTTTCATTCCTTTATGCAAATTCTTGCAACTTCTTGCTCATTCTTCCATTCTCTCACTCTCTCAAGCTCACTCTTGCTCTCTTCTTGGCGATTCTTGATTTTTTCTCCTCTCTACTTGGATTTTACAATATATTCTTGTTGCAACTCCACCATCTTTGCAGGTCAATGAAGCTCCATTTTCTTGGCAAGGTGTAGCTCCTCATCATCTTCTCCTCTCAGCCTTGAGTGCTAGCAGAAGGAAAGGTGATATTTCTCTTGTTATTTTATTTGCATAATTGTGTCTTATAGAGCAACATTCAGACTATCTTTGAACTCTATTTGATAGTGTCATTTCCTTTCTTTCCTTTACCGATTTCTCTATCTTGTTGCATATATGGCTATCCATGGAGGTGAGAACACCAAAACAGGGGTCTGACTGAGGTAGACCTCAAAACATAGCCTAACATTTTTCTTGTTTCAGTGTGTGTAGGTGTTGGTTCATCCTTTTTAAGTTAAAGCTAAAGAATCAAAGTGTGGGTGGAGTAGTATCTTTTCCTCCTCTTTCTTTGTCGTTTCTACACTAGAATACTTTTCAGTATTCTTCTTGTACTTTTTATTTTCTATATTTTATCTGTCAAACTGTAAAAATCTATCAGTTGGGTCATAAGTAGGACCTTTTTGTTTTCTATCCGTTTTGTAGACCTCTGTCTATACAAGACACCAATTTGTCCCAGAGACACCAATGTATCATGCTGGAGTTTGGTTCCATGTTGTCATCCTCAAATAGTGAGTTGTATGGTTTGCAATCTAAAGCCTCTATGGCCAGCTCACCTGATTTTTGAAACACCCGTCGAACAACATGAGGTAGTTTAGGGCAGTTCATTCCTTGGGGCTCTCCCCTAATCTGGAGCCTTGGGGTGACAAATTCCCCTACTCTACAATTATATTATGGTAGATTATACTTTAAGTTAGAGAATATAGGCACATATCAATTGAAAGTGCTTTGTTGTAATAAAAATAAATGGATTTTCTCATAAGGATGCAACCATAGCAATAAGACTAGATTGGAGGTGTGATAGGTCAAATGTGAGCGTTAGAAAATGAGCAACAAGTAAAAGAGTGCGAATAAACACTAAAACAACCTACACCTCAAGATTAGCCTAAGTTGGAAACAACACAAGATAAAAAGCAACAAATGAAACTTTATACCTTGCGTCGAGTCGATCCTTTGGTTGGCCCTTCGATCTTTGATGTGTATGCTCCTTGGATGGCAAGTAGATGCAAGCTAAGTGATGTTGTGAGGATGAGTGCAAGTAGATGAAAACAAGAAAATGGCTAAGTATAAGTTGAGAAACAAAATTGCAAGAGTTTGGCTAGCAAAATGATCTCCTCAAATGAGAGAAAAGAGGGGGTATTTATAGGAATTTTGAGAATTCCTAGAGGAGATGGATGGCCAAGATTGAGCCACCAAATATCAAGATGTAGGGCTAAGGTGAGTTGAGAACTCACAAGCCCTCACATCTTGACATGTGGCATGTGATGTAGCCCTAAAAGGTGAAGTGGACATGAGGTGGAAGGAGAAGACATGACATGGAGGGGGGTACAAAGTACCTTGGGATTGGACAAGATCTCCTCATAAAGGAGGTCTTTGTCCCCATGTGGGTGAGAGGACATGTGAGGAATTAAAAATTCCTCAAATATTCTCATGGGGAGATGGGAAAGAATAAATAATAAGTGAAGGACATGTGGGAAGAAGTGAAGGAATTAAAAATTCCTTTTGGGTGCCTTGGGGGATTAAAAGGTGAATTAAAAATTCACATGGGGAAGGGAGATGCCTTGTCAAAAAGGAGAAAGCCTTTAATAAGGTTGACCAAGGACACATGTCATAAAGGACATGGGGAAGAGAAAAGGAATTTAATATTCCTTGGAAGGATAAAAGGAATTAAAAATTCCTTGAGAGGTTGATTAGGCTAGCTAGTGAAGGATTAGAGGAGGGTTAGGTGGCTAAGAGAGATTATAGGCCAACTTGCAAAAGTTGGAGGATGTGACACATCCTAATCAAGGATTAGGCATGTGCACATCCTAATGATGGGATTAGAAGAATGATTAGGATAAGATAAAAATGATGGAGGATGTTACATGAAGGGAATTAAATAAATAGAATATTTATTTTATTCAATTGATGGAAGGAGGATTAAAGAGATAAGGTATTATTGATTAAATACCTTAGGGATTTGGCAGAATTAAAGATATTAATTAAATAATAGCAGTATTACTTAATTAACGAAAATAAGACGAAAGGGGATGAATTTGGATAAATTAAGTGTCCAAATTTAGACGTCTACAAGAGGTAAACATTTATTTAATAAATCAAAACAACTATTGTTTTTCTCTATTATATTAGAGCATCAATTCAATATCATAGTTGAGTTCTTTTATACATGTCATGGTTGATCATTTGTGCCCCTTTATTCAAATTCCACTTGACTCATTGGATTAAGTAGTGCAAATAATACCACCTCAGCATGAATATGCTCAATCATGTTTGTAGCAATGTCTAGATCATATTGTTTAAGTCACTCTACTATCAATGAATTGAGTTGCATCCACTATGTGGTAATCTCACAAAAACCAAACATGCATTGCATTTGTTGGATTAGAAATAGTACAAAAATCACAAATACAACATCAAAAAATTACCAACCATATACCTAGATTATTGTTCTCTTATCTCTTATAATTGATCTACTTTAGGGGAGCTACCATCATGGGCACCCCTCCCTCTCCCTCTACTTTATATCTCCCACAATCTCTACATCCTCTCCCATACCTCCATATCCATTCCCTCTCTGCCCATGTGGACATCCTCTCCACAACCTCTCCATTGGATCGACCTCCTAAGTTCATGGGGGATGTAATGGTGTTTTGAATGATATATTACACCAATATCTCCATATATTAGTCACCCTTGCATCATCATGCCCACACTCTAATAGGGGTTCATTCTCCTCTTTATCTCCTAACACCTACATATCAAAAATAAGGAATCAAAATCTCCCCTAGCGTAACGAATTATAATTCATTATCTAAATTTTCTATTAAATTTCTTCAATTTTAAAAAAATAGGAATATTGGCATACTTGTTTTAATGAGTTTATTGATATATTTAAACAATAATAAAGTATGAAAATATTGTAAATATAAATAGAAATGTTTCCTTTCAAATAAAATTAACACTTATGTGCATTCTCATATAAATCAATTTGACAATTTCACTACTTGTACATGAGAGTTGCTAATAAACATGCATACAAATTAAAACATATAATTTTACAACTTTTTAAATTATAACATGATATATATACAATTTGTCTCTATATGAGCAAGCCTTTAATGTTCTTCAACTACAAGAGGGCTCAGAGCATCATCCAAGTGCTTTTCCTCCGACCTTAAACCAATGGTTCCCCACACACCTTCCAACTATAAATGGACCTACCCTTCACAAGGTTAATAGATACAAAATTCTACAAACATATGAGGTGTACTAAATCTATCACATACAATCTTCCATGCAACTCTAAATATCCTCTAGCTAAGCATGACAACTCCGACTAACATGCATCCTATCAAACATTATGAATTGACAATACAAGCAACAATTACATTACTTTGGCCAATGTTTTAAAGTGCAAGGTCACATTCCTATATGTATATGTGTCATTGTTCACACACCTCTATCTTAATCTTTTCAATACAAGATAATATTTTACTTGCATAGATACTTCACAATAACAATGTTTATATAAATATCTACACACATATACATACATACATATGTATGTATATATGTATATATATACATAAATACATATATACATACATACATATGCACATACATACATGCATACATACAAATACATATATACACATGCACACACACACACAACATATATATATATATGTGTGTGTGTGTGTATGTATACATGTATATGTATTTATATGTATCTACATCACACTTAAATGACTAAATTAATAAGATCCCTAAATCAGAGATCATTAACACCCTTAATGAAGAAATGAGTATTGAAAACCAACAATTTTATTTATCATTCTATGATTTGAAAGGGTTGTATCCTTGGAATTTACAAATTGTTCACACACCTCTATCTTAATCTTTTCAATACAAGATAATATTTTACTTGCATAGATACTTCACAATAACAATGTTTATATAAATATCTACACACATATACATACATACATATGTATGTATATATGTATATATATACATAAATACATATATACATACATACATATGCACATACATACATGCATACATACAAATACATATATACACATGCACACACACACACAACATATATATATATATATATATATGTGTGTGTGTGTGTGTATGTATACATGTATATGTATTTATATGTATCTACATCACACTTAAATGACTAAATTAATAAGATCCCTAAATCAGAGATCACTAACACCCTTAATGAAGAAATGAGTATTGAAAACCAACAATTTTATTTATCATTCTATGATTTGAAAGGGTTGTATCCTTGGAATTTACATGGAAATTTATCCTCAGTCTCAAAACATAACTTTACTTACTCTGAAAATAACATAGATATATACATGGTCAATTTACTAAACACAATTTCCCTTAATAATAAACAATCCACCAATCAGGATACTCTTAATCATTAAACCTAGACTATATTGCATATAAGACAACTTACAAATCTTAACATGAACATAATGATATGCAGTATCATTAAACATGTACTTCATTAGATAACTAATAAACTATACCATCTCATGATACTCAAGACTATTTATTATCCATTTTTTGGTCTACGGAAATATATACATTGGGATCAATAGAACTAGATATAATGGATCACAACAATCTTGGTGGAATACATTGAAGGAAAAAAACAAAAACAAAAAAAATCAAGTGAGTTTGAAAAGTGAATAAAAAGACACAGATATTTGCTTCTTTCTATAGTAAAAAACTAAGTGATTTAAAGGATAAGATAGTGATATTGATATTGTATGTGGTAATGATATATCTTGATGGTAGGATGAACAATGTGATTATTAACAAGGTTTTCTCCAAAACTTAAACATAATCCTACATGTAAATTAAATCGATCATTTTTGGGATGTTTAATTGTTTTTCTTATGTTTGATATGAGTAAAAGAAAAGGGTTGAAGAGCATCAATGTTTTTGTAGGTTTATTTGTTATTATATGTCTTGGCTTATGGGGATTATGAATCAAAGGGAGCACATGTCACAATACTAAATGTGCATATAAGGAGTGATCAAAGGATTTCCTAAAGCATAAGTCAATAGGTTTTTTCAAAACCTTTACAAAGTCAAAACAAGATGTACATGGATGGATGCAATAAGATGGTGATATATGACATATGAAATGGATGGGAAGCATGCAACGAAGATGCCCCTAAGTTAAAAATACAAAAGATAGGTAATAGATACAAGGTACTACACATGATACTTGTAAGTAGGTTTTATTCATGGTACTTGCCCAAGGCACCATAGAAATGGTTTCACTAGAGGATAATTTTTATCTTTATTCTTTATTTTTTAATTATTTTACTTTATTTTATTTTTTGACTTCTTTGAGACTTTTGAATAGATACATGTTCAAGCATGGAAATGCTTGAGATGAATGATAATTAGTGGCTCTTCAATCTCTTGAAATTTAGATGTAGCCAACTTGTATGCTCCATATCTATATCTAGCAATGACTCAACCTTTCCTTTCTTTTCATGATCTTGAGTTATGTTCTTTTGATTTTGTTACAAGACAAGGTCACCAATTTCAAAATATTTGGTCTCAATGTGCTCATTGTAGATGTAATGCAACCAATTTTGATATTTCTTCAAGTGGTTTAGAGCATTGAGTCTTTTTCATCAAGTAGTTCTACCTTTGGAGACATGCAACTCAGTACTCCTCATCATCAATGAGATCTTACAAGGAAATGTATAAGGACGGTAACTCAATAATTATTAGAAAAATAGATTTGGTTGTGAAGAAAAGGGAATATGGGGTGGCTCTGATAGATGAGCAAATACTAGTGCAATAAACCCATAAAGTAGGATGAAGCTGAAAATACCAATCACAGCTAGTATCATTGACAATATGCTTTAGGATTTTGATGATGGTTTCATTAGATTCCTTAGGTTGGTCATTACCTTTGGGTAGTGTTGAGGTGCCAAGTTGACCCACAACATCCAGGTAAGATAAAAGTGAAAGTATCTCACCTCTCGTGAAAGAGACAATCAATAATCAAACTGATCACCTCCCAAGGTCTTTGATGTTGGTTCATAACGTTGTTGTTTCACGAAGTGGTCAATATGGCTGTAATATTCAAGGGGCCTATTGGTTTTGAGCTTTTGGATTGGTGCAAGATCAAACATCTATCTAAACCTACTTTAACCGGTGGTTTTTAAAGAAATAAAAAAAAAGATAGATCAAGGTTTTCAAACTGAAAAGGATGTTGATTCATTCAACTAATCAGACTTGTTGCCTTCCAAGGAATTCCTAAACTAGAACTGTAGAATAAAATTAACCTGTAATTGATACAAAGTTTCATTCATTCATAGTGCAAACTTTAACAGTAGATTGCGAATCATCATTCAAACAAAACATAAGATAAAATTTTATTCCTTGAAAGCTTTTCAAATCAAATGATTAACCCAAAATGAATACCATTCTAGAGCATAATATAAAGTAGGTTTAAGTCTGGTTGCTCCTACTGTCAAAGAAACAGATAAGCAACATTTACAAATCTGACACGATCACCATTGTACAGAAAACCCATGTCTTCAAATTATCTCCATCTATGCTAAGAAAATCAAGAAGATACATCACCTCCTCCTGCCGAACTGCTAAAAAAATGTCTAACTTACTTAAAAACCCTAACTTGCTTTCTCTAACCTTTTCTCTACCTTTTTTCCTCTTCCAACTTGCTAACTAATTTTCCAGCTTTCTTTCCAACTTTTCTAACCCTTCTAAAACTTTCTAACCCTTTCTTAACTCTTTTCTAACTTGTCTAACCCTTACAAAAGAGGCAAAACACCATATTTATAAAACGCGTCAGATGCGTCGACCCAGTTTAGGGTTTACAATAATTCAGTCACAGAGCAAGTCAACCCCAGAAGAATTTGAAACAAATTCAAACATGCATTAAATGCAAGGGCACCGACCATATCAGCCCAAGATCTCCCTCATAACTCAGATCAAAACACGTGAAGAAGAGGCAAAGCGAAACGATGAGGAAGCACGACTTTTGATGCAACTTTGCATTAACTGCTTCCCCCACTTCGCCCATACCTTGCTCCATTCTGGCCTTCATCATCAAGAACGTCCTCTACAAGCTATTCACAAGTGGCATAGGCAAAATCCTAGTTCGCCATTCAATAGCATTAATATCATTCTTTAGCTGCCTCATCGCATTGTCCCATTCTCTCTTGCTCAATTGGTATTCATTAATGACTGCACTGTAGGTCGCTGCGTCATCCAGCTAGTGCCCAGTTACTGTATCCCATGATAGCCTTAGTCCTTCGTAGTAGGGTGTGCATATTCATATCTGAAACCTCAAACCAGACTGATGTCACCTTGCCCCCCAGGAATCCTACTCTTCAGGTACAACTTCATTCCTTCTGCCTCAGAGATGGATGATCCCTTTGTGTCCTTTAGCCTCTCCAACCACTGCCTTGCTAGACTTAACCTACATTCATCAAACACCAATGTGAGAATCCAAATGTTGACAACATTTTCATCCAAGTGTTAGCTTAAAATCATGATAAAACCATTAAATTAGCCATTAAGCATCAACATTGGATCATCAAAATGAACATAAGCAACATACAACAGTGAAATTCATCAAGCTAAAGCAAGATATGTTTAAGCATTCATCATTAGATTCATCAATTTTATCCAATTTCTTAAATTCCACAAAGCATAGCAGAGAATTCAGAAAAATCCAGCTGGACCAAAATTCCGCGGATGACTCAAAACTTCAAACTTCGGAAAACTGAAGGAAACCTAGCAAATCCGGCCAGAACGAAGAATTCCGAAGCAGGCATAAGGTTCACCAATAGATCATTCAAATGAAGAAGGAATGCATATAACATTGTGAAATCTATCAAAATAAGCATGGAATATCAAGCATTCATCACCTAAATCATTCCTGTGTTAACAGTTTCAAGTCACTCGAAGCTTTGGCAAAAAATTCAAAAAAATCCGTCCGGACCGGAATTCCACGAAGAGCACAAAACTCTGGAAACTAGCACATTTCCGGGAAACTGAAGGGCTCCGGGAAAATCCGGTCAGGCAGGAAAATCCCGAGGTCGACAGGAAACCCGAACACCGGCCACGACTTTGCTCAAATTGACCAAAGGTCATAAATTTGAGGACCCTGGGCACGAAAATCATTTAACATGAGCCTCCTATAGATCTTCTTCGAATCCTAAGCTCAATCGAAAGCATATCAAGACGAGATGGCGATGCTCTAGGCATGAAACCCTAGATTTTAACCATGAACACACATGGCAAGCCATGAAATGCCCAAACACACAAGAATTTGAACTCCAAGCAAGACCATAACATTTTTAAAGCACAACAAGATTGAACATCTCAACTCAAGAGAACACAAATGATAAAGCAAAATGCCATAAAGCTCCGAAAATTGACCAAACTCGGAAACCCGACGGCCAGACGGAAATCCGGAAAAATCCGACCCAAGCGGAATTCCGCGAAGGCCAGAAATCTTTGAACTACAGTGTAAAACAGGTCAAGCCGGACTTCGAGCGCAATCTGGGAAAATTTGGACGGGGTGGACAATCCCGAACTGGCTCAAAAACCCAAACAACAACTTTGAAACCAGAGTTTGAAAGAAAACTGGGAAAATATGGATGGGCCAAAAAATCTCGAACTAGGGTAAAAACCCGAACTTCACCCAAAACATAATATTTTCAATATGCAACTTGGGGAGAACACTTGGGAAAGCAAGATAAACATATTAAACACATGCTAAGGCAAAGCAAAACTTCAAAATCGAAGGGGGAAAAACACAAAGAGCGAAAGCAAAAGAGGGTCCCATTTTAATCAAATTTAAAATGGGGTGGTTATGCAAGACATAACAATTGGCAACTTGGCTGGGAAAATGGTTTAAGCATTTTCAAGAAACTGAGGGATTCAGTTACCCAGAACTCCTGGTTTATGGACATCACAATTCCAGTTAGGTCAGTTTCAGTAAACAAGGTTGAGCTAGAATCTCAAATGTAAATCAACACTGGCTACCCCTGAATCTATGAGTGTGCTTGATGGTGCATCACCCTTTTACAAAGTTTTCCTCATCTTTTGAATAATTATGCACAGGATTTGAACTACATGAATTGATTCCCTTTAACTGTTGTGCAATGATATCCTGGGCATTGCTTCGCTTCCAGTCAAGTGTCTACAGCTCCGACAGAGATACCTCTAGTTTTCTCACAACATTGCTCTACTGCTAGTCAGGCATCCATAGCCCCAGTAGAGATACTGGAATCACCCATTCAGTATTGAGTTTTCTTTTCTTAGATAGCACTCTTTTCTTTTTTTTCTTTTTCATTCAATTCCTTCTCAATATGTCAAATTTCCAACATCTGTACTGGGTTGAAAACTACCATGGACCTCATAACAACATCTAGGGAATCATATTTTTCACTCAAATCTTGGAACACCATTATCCTAAGACAAATATACCATTACAAAAGGAGATGTTTCTGATGATTTGTGATAGATTCAATCGTAGTTAGTGAAGGTTTCTTACTTTACACCTTGTTCTCAATGACTTTCCACAACTCTCATTAACAATGGACATAAAACAATGAATTTAAAACAAAATCATCCAATCAGGAAACCTTAAAATATCTAAACCAACTTCTCTCCTAGTAACCAGAGTATACTTCAAATAACAACCCCCTTACTCAATTGAATAAAATGAAGGTCCCCACAAAAAAACAAGGAAAAGACAAAACGAACGGAACAACAAACTATTTACATATATACAACCCAAAAAAATACCAGACCTTTTTACAACCCAGAATAATTTTTGAGAACTGTCCATTGACAGGCAATGGAACAGGTTCTCCTATTAAACTACTCAGCCGGAAGGCATTTTCTCCTAGGATTTCAACAATTTGATAGGGACCCAACCAGAGCTTATCAAACTTCTGGTGGTCACCCTTCTTCTCATTAACTTTATCCCACAATAAGACAAGGTCTGATATCTTGAAAGCCTTGCATTTGGCTCTTTTGTCAAACCAACGTTTCACAATAGCTTAGTGCCTAAAGAATTGCTGCAAGGCAACATCTCTCTGCTCTTCTAATTTCAGCAAGCCAACTAACCTTTCTTCAATTCTATCATCACTAGAGTAAAATTCCTGCATAAATTTTAGGACAGGTATTTGCAAGTGAATAGGGAATACAGGCTCTTGGCCATACACTAGCTTAAATGGTGAAGTCTTCAACGCAACCTTGATCCTAGTCCTATCTGCCCATAATGCAAATCTTAACTAGGTATGCCAGTCTCTAGGATTGTTCTCTAATAGTTTTTTGATTACTCCTAGGAGATTCTTATTAGTTGATTCTGCAACTCCATTTCCTTGCGGATAATAGTTTGAAGAATACTTTAAAACAATCCTATGATCATAAGCCCATGAAATGAACTCGACAGAAGAAAAGGCAGGGCCATTGTCACATACCAATGCAAAGGGTACTCCAAACCTGGTTGTGATGCATTCAGTGAGGAACTTGATTACTACCTCTGTTGTGCTATTCTTGCAAGGTACAACTTCTGTCCATCTCATGCAGTAATCTGTGGCAGTCAAAATGAATTTATGTCCTATAGAAGAATTTGGGTTAATTACCCCAATAAAATCAAGTGCCCATTGGGAAAATGGCCTTACCTCATAAACAGGCTACAATGGCATGGATGGATGATGCTCTCTTGATGCAAAAGTTTGACATATATGACATGTCCTTACATGTTGGTGGGAATCCTTAAACGCACATGGCCAATAATAACCAGATCTGAGGATCTGATGTGCTAAAGAATCCGTAGAACCATGACTTGTGCCATGTTTCCCATGAAATTCAACAATTGTGTGCTTAGCTTCTTGTTGATCGAGGCATCGTAGATAAACCCCCTCAAAATTATTTTTGTATAACAATCCTCCTTTGAGCATATAATGGGAGCTTTTCATTCTCAGTGCTCTCCTCTGAGTTGTATTCATTCCCTCTGGGCACCGATTATTGAGCATGAAATAAATATTATCGACATACCAAGAGTCATTAGAAAAGGACTATGTTGTGTACTGCTGACAAGTAATGTTCTTACCAACATCCGATATTGCTTTAGACAGGCCTTGACCTCAGACAAGTTTCATAGGGTGAATCTCTAGATCAAACTCCTGCAAAATAGCCATCCATTTCCCCCTTTGTTCTCCCAACTCGCTCTGCATAAGTAGAGACTTCACAGCAGCATCAGGAACCACAACAATGATCTGACTTTGAAGGATATAATGCCTGAACTTCTTGATAGCTCTAACCAACGCAAAAGCTTGTTTCTCAAGAGGTGGGTACTTGACTTCAACATTCTTAAATGGAGAGCTCATGAAGGCAATTGGCCTTTCATCCCCCTCCTCTCTTCGTTGTGTCAGGACAACTGCACATGAGTGTTTGGAATAAAAAGAATAAATATAAAATGGCTTCAAGTAGTCAGGATTGGTGAGGACTGGTGCCTCCGAAATGGATTGATTAACCTGAGAAAAAGAAGCCTTTGCCTCATTACTCCATTCTATTCTAGCATCTTTCTTCATCATTTCATTCAAAGGTTTAACAATTTCTGCAAAACCTGTGATAAACTTCCTCACAAAGTTGATCTTTCCAAAGAAAGATCTCATCTCCTTACTTCCTGGCATGGTTAACTTCAGAATAGACTCAACTCAATCTGGGTCTATCGATATCCCTCTTTTCGATATTATGTGTCCCAAAAGTTTCCCTTCAGAAACCCCAAACACACACTTTTTAGGATTAAGAGAAACACCATATTGGATACATCTTTCAAGAACTTTAGCCAAGTCTACAGCATGGTTTAGTCTATCTTTAGAGAATACTGTCAGGTCATCCATATAAATGATGATGCACTTACCAATCAAATCTTTGAACACTACATCCATTACACGCTGAAAGGTTGCTCCAACGTTTATCAAACCAAATGACATCCTCCTATAAGAAAATTTTCCCCACTTAGTAGTGAAGGTTGTCTTCATTCTATCTTCATAATTAACGATCACTTGATTGTACCCAAAATAACCATCCAGGAACGACATCATTTGAGACCCATTGACAGTTTGCAAGACTTCGTCCAGAGAAGGGAGTGGGTAGTTGTCTTTTTCCGAAGCTCTATTTAGATTCCTGAAATCTACACATAGCCTGATCTCCCCATTCTTTTTACGAACTGGAACCAAGTTAGCCACCCATGTTGAATGTCGTACAGGGAAGATTATTCTTGCAGAAAGCAATTTCTGAACTTCCTTAAAGATCAATGGTTCAATTAGGGCGTTGACAAGATGTTGTTTCTACCAAAATGGTCTAGCTTCAGGCTTCAAAGGAATAGTATGAGTTATCACATAAGTATCAAATGTTTTTACATCTTCATACCCCCAAGCTAATATCTTTTCTTCAGTGCCCTCAATATATTTTCTCTAATTGCTTCAGGGCAGGCTTTCCCTATGTAAACATTCCTTTCAGGGCCAGAGTCAACTAAGTTAACAGTTTCATATTCACCTCCATTATCTTCGGTTGATACCTTTTCTAGAGCCCTTGGATCTGAATCAAAAATTCTTTCTAAGGCCACCATTCCCTTGGGAATGCTATTAATTTTTAAATTGAGGACACCTTTTGTATCGCAGTCTTCGGGGTTCCAGTCTCCTTGATCCCTGTCGGACTCATCGATGATCTGTCCTTCGAAAACATCTGAGCTTGCTAGAAAAGCAAGGATATGTCGATCATCATCAAAGACTTGAAAGTTCCTGATATTATCAGGGACAGCCGGGGTGGATATCAATTCTACTGAGAATCTCTTGAGCTTGGAGCCTTGCATGGGCTCCAAGGTACTTGCGGCAACAACTAATGAATCAACTATTTGATTCTCCTCTCTAGGGATTAAACTAATCCCAAAAGCATCAAAGTCTTCAATCAGGTTCCACACCTGATTTCTATAAGCTGCCAACCTTTTATTGTGACATGTGTACTGGCTGCTTACTTGCTTGATAATCACTTCTAAATCTCCTTAAACCATTAAGGCAATAACTTTCTTCTGATGTGCGAACATCAGTCCCCGAGGTAATGCTTCATATTCTGCTATATTGTTAGTGCATCCAAATTGTAACCTATAAGAAGAAGAAAAATGTTTTCCCTTTTGAGCTAGTTAACTCAATTCCAACACCACACCCTGTTTTAGATTTGGATCCATCAAACGTGAGGGTCCATAGCTGATTATGAGCTGGGGTTGATCTCTTTGAGCTTGTTGTGGGTGCTTGGATAAGATGAACCATAGGTGGGGCCACTTGATCTTTTGCATCAAATATTGGGAATGGGTGTTCAATAGGTTCATCAGGTGCAATATCCAATTCCCGCTTAGATATATCATGTAATCCTAGGATATCTTTCTGACAGTTATCTGTATCTTTGATTAACCCCTTGGGTTCTGGTATACTTGTGAGTGCAGGGGTATCAAACAAACCCTAGGGTTGTTCAACATAACTATGTTGGTCCAATATTATGACCAGGGTAAGTTCAGTTTGAGGAAGGACTTCCTCTGAAGGTATATTATCCTTGGTTAACATTATTGCATTTTTGGCTTCAAATGAGAAGTGATCTGAAATGGTCTCAGGGTGACTTGGGCTAGTTTCTTCAGTTTGGAAAACATGATTTAGAACACTGATGCAGGGTTGGCAGGTCAATTCTGAATGATTTTGGTAGTGCACCTGCACCAATTTGGGAGTAGAAGACTCCACAAATCGATATCTTCCCCTAAGACCAACTGATCCTATTACAGCTTCCTAAACAATACCTGCTGGTTTACGCTAATCATGGGATCAGGGAATTCTTGCATTGACAAATCATTAGAATCAAGAACTGAAAGAGTCAGAATTTACTCTCTTTTATAAACCCCTATCTCAGTTTCAAAATAAGCTACCTCATTGGGATAGTCATACTCAGTGATGATATGTTTGAGTCAAGGTTGACTCTCAATCCTAATCTGCGTAGGCATTCCCCTCCATGGTAGCAACATATGTGAAAAGTCGAAGGAGAGATATCCCCCTATACTCTTCATTAGATCTCTGCTCAAAAGCATACCATAAGTCTCAGGAATGTTTGCTACCTAAATATCCATATTGGTTTGAATCCTAGGGTCAAACCCTGCTTGTACATGTATATTTCTCAATTCTCCAACTACATTAACCTCTGTTTTATCAAGTTGGATGACCTTCTTGTTTGTTTGGAGAAGATTCAATCCCAATTTCTTGCATACAAAAGATGGCATAACATTGTTAGAAGCCCCTGAATCTAGCATACAATTGTGCAGATTCTTCCCAAAGATTCTCAAACTTAAAAGAAATGGTGGGGTCCCTACCTTGTTTCTGAACAAAGCTGCATTCATGTCCACAGCGGGTGCCACCTTGGTTTTCCATTTTGATTTATCATCTTCTTCCAAAGCTTTCATCACTATATCTTGTTGGGAAGGGAACCATTTTAGGATGTCAAAGTATGATAAAGAGGTTTTTTGTTTCTGCATCTCAGAAACAATATCAAATTATGTGTTATAACTTGCATTATATTTGAAAACACCAGATGAATTACCTTTGCTAGGGAAGTCAGTCGGACCCTTCGATGGAGGAGGGTTGTTATCAGCACTCTGATTCGGAGGCACCATGTGGTTAGGTGGTGTTGATGTAGTGAACGAACCCTTATTCTGGTTTCTTAGGAAGTGTCCTCCCTTTGTCTGAAAGGTTTGGGCATCATACACATCTTCCTCTATTTCATTCTCATTCTGCATTGGGAATGAAGGTTCTTCTTCAAAGAGGTCATAAGCCATTATTGTATCCACTGAGCCACCTCCTTTATTTGAATTCCCTTGTAATGTTTGGGCATCTACCTATGCCATCTTCACAACCTTCTCCATTTTAGGATAGTTCACCTCATAATGAGTTGCAGTATCATGCAGCCTGCACCAGTTAGTCATAAAATTGAGGTCAGCCACATTTGTAGTATGTGGCCTATCCTCATTAGCTTGATAATTGTGAGAAACCCCACCATTATTTGGCCCTATGTTCCATTGTCTGTTGTTATTAGGCCTCTGGTTATATCCTCTATTCTGATTTTGATAGCCTTGGTTAGGGAAGTTTTGGCCTTGATAATTCCTCTGGCTGTGATTGTTGTTGTTCTGATAATTACCCTGATTATTATTATTCTGATTAGGGTAATTACCTTGACTAGCATAATTACCTTGGTTCTGAGAGGGGTTCAGTTTAAGCTGAGCCATGTCATTTGTGACTTGAGACAGAGTTTTCTTTAGGGTCTCCACCTCGTTTGTGAGTTGAACTATCCTTTCAATCTCAACATTCTTAGCAACAGGTGGCTGACCGACATGATTTGGTATTCTAGCTTGATTATGATGACCATGTGGATTGTGATGAGCCTGTGATTGTTGAGATAAGTCAGGAGCTCCATTGGAAAAGAATGGAATAGGAGATTGAGTTTGCAACTCAGACATAGGTCCATAATGAGAAGGAGACATCCCTGGGACAGTATTGAATAAAAGGGTTGGGTTAGGCATCTTATACCCCATAGAAGGAAAACCTCCTCCCAAGTTCCCTTGTTGAGAGCTAGTTTGTTGTTGCAGCTTGATGGCTAGATGATAAACTTTAGACAGAGAATCAATATCTGTCGGCTGATAAGTCCTTTGTAGGAACAAGCCAAGAAAAGGGTCTATAACTCTAAAATATGCCTGAATGGCACTATTCTCAGCAACTAGATAGGGGTCCTGCAATCTCCTATACATTCGTTGAAACCTTGTATTAAACAAGGGTAGGGATTCACATGGCTCCTTCCTAATGGTAGCAAATTGATGGAACAAAATGGCTAGATCCACATAAACTTTGAACTGATTCATGAAAGCATTCTCCATATCTGTCCAGCTCAGAATAGAACCTTGTGGAAGATTTAGGTACCAATTGTATGCCATATCCCCTAAGGAATAAGGGAACAACTTGCAAACCACATCATGGTGAGCTATCTGGGCTCTGGTACAAGCGTCCTTAAAATCTTGTATGTGCTCCTCAGCACTTCTTGATTCACCATGAATGTATTTGGGACAAAATTTCTCAGGATTCTTAGGCATATCATGAAAGCCTCCAAGAACAATCCCCAATGGAGAGGGACTATTCACAAAAAATTCCATTGATGGCGGTGGTGGGGGTTGAGCCAGCTATTGGATGGGTTGAACTAGCTGTAATGGCAATTAAGGTGGATTTGGTGGTGGATTCACAAGTATCAACTGGGGTATTGGCGAAAAGCCTGGTGGAGTGAGTGGAGCTGACAAGGGTGGTAGAATGGTTTCCCTGTGAATCTTGTGTCTCGTTGGGATCTCGAGTTCTATCAAAGGTGGTGGGTTTTCAGTTGATCGAAGAACACTATGGGACCTCTCTAGTGAGGAAGACCCAATGTTATCCAGTTTTCTCTTCTGGCCCTCCTTCTAGTGCCAGTTCTTGTTGAGGTGCCAAGTTGACCCACAACATGCAGGTAAGATAAAAGTGAAAGTATCTCACCTCTCCTGAAAGAGACAATCAGTAATCAAACTGATCACCTCCCAAGGTCTTTGATGTTGGTTCACAACGTTGTTGTTTCACGAAGTGGTCAATATGGTTGTAATATTCAAGGGGCCTGCTGGTTTTGAGCTTCTAGATTGTTGCAAGATCAAACATCTATCTAAACCTACTTTAACCGGTGGTTTTTAAAGAAATAAAAAAAAGATAGATCAAGGTTTTCAAACTGAAAAGGATGTTGATTCATTCAACTAATCAGACTTGTTGCCTTCCAAGGAATTCCTAAACTAGAATTGCAGAATAAAATTAACCTGTAATTGATACAAAGTTTCATTCATTCATAGTGCAAACTTTATTAGTAGATTGCAAATCATCATTCAAACAAAACATAAGATAAAATTTCATTCCTTGAAAGCTTTTCAAATCAAATGATTAACCCAAAATGAATACCATTCTAGAGCATAATATAAAGTAGGTTTAAGTCTGGCTGCTCCTACTGTCAATGAAACAGATAAGCAACATTTACAAATCTGGCAAGATCACGAGTGTACAAAAAACCCATGTCTTCAAATTATCTCCATCTATGCTAAGAAAATCAGGAAGATACATCACCTCCTCCTCCTGCTGAACTGCAAAAAAAATGTCTAACTTACTTAAAAACCCTAACTTGCTTTCTCTAACCTTTTCTCTACCATTTTTGCCTCTTCCAGCTTGCTAACTAATTCGCCAGCTTTCTTTCCAACTTTTCTAACCCTTCTAACCCTTCTAAAACTTTCTAACCCTTTCTTAACTCTTTTCTAACTTGTCTAACCCTTACAAAAGAGGCGAAACACCATATTTATAAAACGCGTTAGATGCGTCAGCCCAGTTTAGGGTTTACAATAAGTCAGTCACATAGCAAGTCGGCCCTAGAAGAATTTGAAACAAAGTCAAACATGCATTAAATGCAAGGGCACCAACCATATCAACCCAAAATCTCCCTCATAACTCGGATCAAAATGCGTGAAGAAGAGGCAAAGCGAAACGATGAGGAAGCATGACTTTCGATGCAGCTTTGCATTAACTGCTTCCCCCACTTCGCCCATACCTTGCTCCATTTTGGCCTTCGTCATCAAGAACGTCCTTTGCAAGCTATTCACAAGTGGCATAGGCGAAACCCTAGTTCGCCATTCAATAGCATTAATATCATTCTTTAGCTGCCTCATCGCATTGTCCTAGTCTCTCTTGTTGGATTGGTATTCATTAATGACTGCACTGTAGGTTGCTGCGTCATCCAGCTAGTGCCCAGTTACTATATCCCATGATAGCCTTAGTCCTTCGCAGCAAGGTGTGCATATTCGGATCTGAAACCTCGAACCAGACTGATGTCACCTTGCCCCCCAGGAATCCTACTCTTCACGTACAACTTCATTCCTTCTGCCTCAAAGATGGATGATCCCTTTGTGTCCTTTAGCCTCTCCAGCCACTGCCTTGCTAGACTCAACCTACATTCATCAAACACCAATGTGAGAATCCAAATGTTGACAACATTTTCATCCAAGTGTTAGCTTAAAATCATGATAAAACCATTAAATTAGCCATTAAGCATCAACACTGGATCATCAAAATGAACATAAGCATCATACAACAGTGAAATTCATCAAGCTAAAGAAATATATGTTTAAGCATTCATCATTAGATTCATCAATTTTATCCAATTTCTTAAATTCCACAAAGCATAGGAGAGAATTCAAAAAAATCCGGTTGGACTGGAATTCCACGGATGACTTAGAATTTCAAACTTCAAAAAACTGAAGGAAACCAAGCAAATCCGGCTAGAACGGAGAATTTCGAAGCAGGCATAAGGTTCACCAATAGATCATTTGAATGAAGAAGGAATGCATATAACATTGTAAAATATATCAAAATAAGCATGGAATATCAAGCATTCATCACCTAAATCATTCCTATGTTAACAGTTTCAAGTCACTCGAAGCTTTGGCAGAAAATCCGAAAAAATCCATCCAGACCAGAATTTCGCGAAGAGCGCAAAACTCCAAACACCAGCACATTTCTGGGAAACTGAAGGGATTCGGGAAAATCCGGTCGGGTAGGAAAATCTCGAGGTCGACAGGAAACCCGAACATCGGCGACGACTTCGCTCAAATTGACCAAAGGTCATAAATTTGAGGACCCTGGGCACAAACATTATTTAAAACGAGCCTCCTACAGATCTTCTTTGAATCTTAGGCTCAATCGAAAGCAGATCAAGATGAGATGGCGACGCCCTAGGCATGAAACCCTAGATTTTAACCATGAACGCACAGGGCAAGCCATGAAATGCCCAAACACACAAGAATTCGAACTCCAAGCAAGACCATAATGTTTTTAAAGCACAACAAGATTGAACATCTCAACTCAAGAGAACACAAATGATAAAGCAAAATTGCATAAAGCTCCAAAAATCGACCAATCTCGGAAACCCGACGGCCAGATGGAAATTCAGAAAAATCCGACCCAGGCAGAATTTCGTGAAGGCTAGAAATCTCTGAACTACAGTGTAAAACAGGTCGAGCCGGACTTCGAGCGCAATCCGAGAAAATCCAGACGGGGCGGACAATCCCGAACTGGCTCAAAAACCCGAACAACAATATTGAAACCGGAGTTTGAAAGAAAACTGGGAAAATCTAGACGGACCGGAAAACCTCGAACCAGGGTAAAAACCCGAACTTCGCCCAAAACATAAGATTTTCAATATGCAACTTGGGGAGAACACTTGGGCAAGCAAGATAAACATATTAAACGCATGCCAAGGCAAAGCAAAACCTCAAAATCGAAGGGGGCATAACACAAAGAGCGAAAGCAAAAGAGGGTCCCATTTTAATCAAATTTTAAAATGGGGTGGTTATGCAAGGCATAACAGGTAGTAGGGGGTGTATAATTTATGGTTTATGTGGAATTTTTTAGAATGGGTATAAACCTCATTTTTTTAGGATTTACCATTATAAGTAATAATTGTGATGGGTATACCATAAAAAAAAAAATATGGTGGACTGATGAACTTGGATTTTTGTTGACCAATAATACAAGTGAGAGGAATCAATTCAATCCACTTAGTGAAGTATTTTTTTGATGTGATGATGTTCTTATTACCATTAGAGGATGAGGGATTTATCTTGCCAATGATATTAAGTCCTAGTTTACAAAAAATCTATGAGGTTGTGATCGGTTGTAGACTTGAGATGGTGCATAAATTCAAGAAAAACATTATTGATATTGCATTTCTCATTTTTTATTCTGTAAAAGTAATCTAATTTTTTTAGAAAGGAGATCACTCCTTATTTACACTTAGGAGATGTAATAAAGTATTAATGCACACATTATATGGATTAGCAAAGTGATTTTTAATATTTTTATTGTAACTTAGTTTTGAAGAAATTGATAAATAAAAGAGATTACTATATGAATGCATATGATAATCTTCAAGTTATTTTCATAATTTGGAATTAACTTTTTATTATATAATTATATGGTTTGTTAAATCTTGTTAAAATATATCTATATGTCATTATGAAAACCATAATGACATGTCATATGTCAGTAAATGTTTTTGGTCAACATGTATACCTTCCTTTTACAACTCTCTTATGTGTGATAGATGCTCTTACATTTCTAATTTGGGGCACCTAACTTTTGAAGGCCATGGATTTTGATTGGGAAAGTTGATTGAACCCACTTTTTAAATTTAATAAGTTAGAGAGACCACATCATTGCAACCACTTTAGCCAATTAAAGCCCATTTTGATAATTATCAAATCTAAAAAATAACCTCTATAGCTTATAAATTATATTTTAGTGTTCTTGGCATTAAGATGCAAGGTTAAGACACCTTTCCTAACATTCTTCCACTTTTTGAACACCTTGTAAGAGCAAAGGGAATGCCAACACTATCAAATCAATACTAGGGGTTGACATATCCAGTGTCTTACAACATCACTTGACCTTATCTATGCTCAAAAACTTTATCAATGCATCTACAACACTCTCAAAGGTGACAAATTTATCTAGCGTTACCCTTCCATCCTACACCATATCTCAAAAATGGTACTAGATATCAATATGCTTCATCCATGTGTGAATGGTCAAGTTCTTTGCTAAATAGATGACACTCTAACTATCACTATTAATTATAACAACTATTTGACTCAAGCCCACATATGAAAAAATATTAAAATCCAAATGGCCCCCTTACAAGAACAATTAGTTTTCATGTACCCTACCCCTATTGTGGATAAAGTGACCACAACTTGTCACTTACACATCTAACTCGTTGCATTATCAAATAAGCTAAACATGTCACCACTAGTAGACCTTTTGTTATTGACATCCCCTACCAATTCAAATTCACCTAGTCCTCTAAAATATCACCATGATAGAATATGGAGTACTCAAAAGTACCCCTCACATACCTAGAGACCCTCTTATTTGTACAACATAGTGCTCCCATCTAGGATTATCCATGATTTAAGACTCACTTTTCTTGGATAATTTCCAATCTAATGTAGACCATAGCATATATAAGGCTCCCAAGTGTACTAGCATAGGGCATTGAACTCATCTTCTCCATCTCTACAATTGTCAAAGGATATTGTTGTTGATAGCTTACTCCCCACATAAATAAGAACATTAACTAAATTATTGTCAACCATACTAAAATATTATAAAATAGGCTTAACATACTTACTTTTTCCAATCCAATTTTTTTTTCAGCTCTATCTTGTCTTATAATTTTCATGTCAATGATGTGTCTAAAAAACCCCTAAGTATTTCATTTTAAACTATGAAGAAATCTAAGATTTTAATTCCTTGATACTTTCATTATCATTACCAAATAGTGACATATCATTAACTTACAAAGTGATAATGATAAAATAGTGATTATTTTATTTATAATAAATGCAACATAATTTGATGTAGACTTGATAAACTCCAACCCAAAAATATATGAGTAAAACATTTTATACTACATTACAGGAGATTATTTTAAACCATAGAGACATTTATTCAACTAATAGACCAAAATTTCCTTATCCTTCTCAATGTAGTGCTTTAACTATGACATGCAAATCTCCTCCACCAGGCAAGAAATGTGTCTTCACATCCGTTTACTCAACCTCTAGATCAAAATCATCAACATAAGCTAATAACATTCTAATAGATGTCAAATTTATAACAAGGAAGAAAATCTCATTAGAATCTATTCCCTCATCCTAGGAATAACCTTTGGAAACCAACTATGCTTTGTACTTCTCAATGTTACCATCACAACCCAATTTTTTTTAACACTCATTTGTAACCAATAGGTTTCTATCTATGTCACAACTATACCAAGTCCTACATATCATTCTTACTTAACATGTCTATATCTTCATCAATGGCCAATTTCCAAGATTCAATCATCCATTTTCATTGCCTCTTTAATTATTTTATTTTTATCACTATTCAAAAAAGGAAATATACATCTAAAATTAGGTGGTTATATCTTTTTGGATGTATCTTGTGTTGCAATATGGTGTGTCCCTTGGTCTCCTTGGTGCAACGCAGTATTTGGATTCATGACATGGCTTAACCGCCTCTCGTGGATCTTGTATAAATCTAGCGGTTGTATCAGGCATTAACAGATTGATCTTTTGGTGTAATGGAAAGTTGCAACCACCAATGTAACAATTGGTATCAGAGCTGAGGTCACAAGTTTGAACCCCTCGCTTGTGTTGGGGGGGATTGTTGCAAGATGGTGTGTCCCTTGGTCTCCTTGGTGCAGCGCAACGCTTGGGTTCGTGACATGGCTTAACCGCCTCCTGTGGATCTTGTATAAATCTGGTTGTTGTATCGAGCATTAACAGTCGATATTTTGGTGCAACAACAACCACCAATGTAACATCTTGTACCAAATGGACTTCCTTAAAAGTTAAAGTGGAGGTTCTATTTTTTCTTTTGAACGCTCCATATTGTACTCCTTATCTAGTCCAACTTGAACCCCTACTTTATCATCTAGTGCAACCTTCTTGGTATTAGGTTTTAGATACAAATCTACCTTACCATCCTCCCTTGGGTGCTTAATTGAAGAATGCTTGATTTCCTTGAAGATCATATTTTGACTAAATAAAAATTTCTTGGCCATAGGATCCCAAAGCTTATACCATTTCACACGGATGCCATAGCTAATGAAGATATGTTTTACAAACTTATTATTCATCTTTCACTATTTCTCCCTGGGCCCATGAGCATATGCTCCATAACCAAATTCAAGGAATATTTTGAATTGGGGGATTTTTTCCCATCTAAATATTCAAGAGGGATTTATCTAGAAGCATTGATTTTGAATACATTTGTTGATTAGGTAGCATGTAGTAGCAACTATTTATTCTAATGACTTCTAGGCTAGACCTATTGAGCACACTTCTAGCCTCTCCATCAATGTCTTTTTCATTAATTTATAAATTTATTTTATTGAGGAGTGTATGGATTTGTCTTATGCATTTCTACATAATTCTCCTTACAAAATCTATCAAACTCCTTAGAATGCTACTCACCACTATTGGTAGTTATCAACATGTTGATTTGTTTGCTTGTTTGTTTTTCTAATAGATCCTTAAACTCCCTAGACTAGCTAAAGACCTCAAATTCACATCTATGAAAATATATCCATGTCCTAGAATAATCACCAATAATAATACATAATACAAATATTTTGACAATAAAGAAAATCTACATGACCAAATTTATTAGAATGAATAAGATCTAACAACCCACAATATTTATGAGAACTAGAGTAAAATTAAACACAATTTTATTTTTCATTAATTCAACATGCACAAAAAATAAACTCAAGAGAACAATAATAAATCCCTTTTACAAGATTTCTTATTTTTCAAAGTATCTAGAACTTTCTCACCAATATGGCCCATATGTTGGTGTTATAATGTTATCTTCTTAGTGAGTAACATTTTCTTTGAAGAAAAAGAAAGCTTAGTTACCCAAAACACATGGCTAGTAGAACTAGATATAAAATATGTCTTCACTATAGGTTATGACAATTTAATTGTAGACTTTGTAGATCTCCACTATATATACCAAAATTACTATTGCATGTATGTAAGCACACACATAAACAAAAGAGAGAGTACCAAATCAAATCCCCTTCCCAAGAACCATAGCTCCTCAAGATATCTTACAAACTCCATTACTAATGACTCATTATACACCCACATTATTCATTTTACTTATGTATAATAAATTTCATGCGAAAGTGGGGTTGGGGCCCTAGCTTGGTTGGCTAAATCTTTCCTGTTGCAGGAGGTTGGTCACGAGGTCTAGTCTCCCCCACCCCCGTGGTACCGGAGGGCGTGTCACGCCAGCGCTGCCGGTCACGTTAAAAAGTTTACCAGGCGCACTAGTTTATATGGGGTCGTGCTACTCGATTCCTGCAGTCTAAAAAAAAAAAAAAAAAAATTCATGCCAAAGTAGTGATGTGTAGGATGCTAGTAATCCCTTTGATCCTCCCATCAAATAATTAAATATTGAATCTCACCGTATGGTCATCAAGGTATACCTTCCCACCATCCCACTCTTGATTGATTTGTAGCTTTGGAGGGCAAGGAAGCGCATAGTCACACCAGCAATAGTTTATATGCTAGAAGTCATTCATGCCAAAGTAGTGATGTGTAGGATGCTAGTAATCCCTTTGATCCTCCCATCAAATAATTAAATATTGAATCTCCCATGACCAATTATGTTGAGTATGGTTTTTCATCAAGGTATACCTTCCCACCATCTAATTTTTTATAATTTTAAAACCACTCTTGATTAGGATTTGTTTGGAAAGAAGATTTAGAGTCTATCATCCAATTATCTTCACATACATTCATTTCCAAGTCTACAACAAAGGAATCTCTTGCATAGTACCAAGAATATTTATTAGAATCATCACCAAATCTGACATTTTTCTTCTTTTTCTCCTCCTTTCACTCTCTTTTAAAGTGGCTCACCTTTTTGTAGTTCCAAAAACAATCCTTGGACTTTCTAGGAGACTTATATCTCCCACAAGATTTAGATATACCCTTGTTTTCCTTATTTCCCTTTTCTTTAGGTCACCCATGAACAACTAATGCTTCCTTGGTGGATTTGGAATCCTTCTACCTCATTTTGTCTAAAAGAAGACAAATCATGATATTGTCAATAATTAATTTTGATACAATGCTTTAATCACCATTAACACCTGGTTATACCATGAGTCTAGCAAATAACACAAATAGGCCATGCATAATTCTTCCTCTTCAGTCTTCTCACCCATGGATTGTGGCTAGTTTATTATTGCGTTGAATGTATTTAGGTGATTAGCAGCCTACTCATCATCACCAATCCTTAAATTGTATAACTTCTTTCATATATTTAATATTTATTAACTAGGGGTATGGCTAGGACATGTTTCCAAAATTTTACTAGAGAATTTTTATAGTGAATTCTTCATGGGCATTCAATAACATAGAATATGCTAAGAAAATATTGATAATTACTTTTTTCTATATAACACTACCCAATTATTCGATGACATTGTAGCTAGTTTAGATTTGAATACTATAGCCCACAAATCTTGACCTAATGACTGAATCCTCTATCTTGAGCTTTCATAGCTAAAAGTTAGTGTCACTAAATTTTTCTATCTCTAGTCTATATGTGCTTGCCATCTTTCCTAGAATAAAGATAATCTTTGTCCACATTCCCTCTCGAGCCAAGATTAGTAAATAAAGATGTGTTCCTATCACCTAGAACTTGGGTCGATTAGGCTTTGATACTAAATGAAAAGAAACTAAGGTGTGAAAACACTTCCTACACTAATTAAGATCCCTAATAAAACCCTCTTATAATTATTAAAAAATAATTACTTCTAATTTTCTAATATAAACAAAACAAAAATAACTAAATAATTTTAATTTATAAAAAGAATATCAATTACACTATTTAAACTTTACATTGATTTATCTACTTTCCACAATAATAATATTATGAAATTATCAATATTCTTCAAAAATAAAAAAAATAAAAAAATCACATTTGAATAAGACAAACCATTAAACTTATAATAATTTGACATTCTTATCAACTAAATGTACTAAAAGCAACTCTCCTACTTTTGTGATATGAAGAACCCAAACAAATGTACTCAAAATCCAGGACATCAATTAGGATCTTCAAATTATAGAATGATATGGTACTTTCCACAACAATACAAAATTGTCAATTTTCTTCAATTTTTTTTAATATTTCTTTATTAAAAAGAGTTTCTTTTCCTTTCTCATACAAACCTTTAAAAGACAAATGTACTAAAAACCTTTTGATTCTTAAAATGGACACCAAGTAAAAGGGAGACCATAACTATTCTCTTTGAACTCTACATTAAATTTTCATAATAGTTTCATCAATTCTTCATAGACTTATCATATAAACATTAAAAACTTATTATTTTGTATAGTATTTTAAGAATTTGTTTAGCTATTCAATATGGAAGTATGAATCTATGTTGATATTTCTTTGAGGAAGAGTTAAAGATGAAAGATAATCATCCCACCAAAGTCGTTTGGGGCACGATCCTAACCTCATCTCTTATATCATATCTTCAAAGGTTTTTTTTTTTTTCCAAAGAAATGTACTTTGCGGCGAACCCTCACACACACCTCCCAGTGAGTCGAGGAATGGACGCAGAGTAAACCATCGACACCTATTTCAAGTGCTTGCCCTGTTGGGGACATCAAGTGGGTCCCAACACGACAGAGGTGGCTAGCCCAAGGGAATGGACCTCGAGACCTCCCACATGAAGCTATATAGCAAACAACCACTTGAACTAGCCCACTGAACTATCTTCGAAGGTTTAAACCTTAGTGAACACTTCAATCAAGAAACATACCATCACTCTCATCAATTGTATTCAACCAATTAAACTATAATCCTTTGATTATTACATTTTTTTACTACACAAACACTAAAAACAATGTTCTACCAAAACCACTCAAAATTCACTTTCATAAACCACTCATTTCCCATTAAGAAAACATCAAGTAGACTATTTAACTCCACATAAACTTGTTATATATCCCAACATATATAACTTTGTAGAAGTCAAATCAATAAACCAACCAGAAAATTGAACTTCTGTCAAGGCAAGTTGATATTTATTAACCATTAAATTATTAAAAATACTGTAAAATTCTGTCAAAATGTGACGGGAAAAGAGGCAGCTTTCATGGAACAAATGTCTGAGCCTAGTCAACTTCAACAACTGGCAGATATTTTAAAATTAATATCTAAGGTTAAACTTTGATATTATTATTATAATGTCCCCATTGGTTGTTCCCTTCCGAGCAACATGCCGGACGCTGCAAATTGCTTATATTTTTACATTCCTGTCAACATCATACGGGTACAAAAGAGTGGGCCCACTGACGGTGACATTTACACACGTTTAATATTATTTTTAACTAATATTTTAACGTGCAACTTGCCCCCAAAATGTCTATTCAAACGTGTGTTGCAAGTTGGAAGGAAGATAATGATTATGATTATAATTGTTTGTTTATTATTATTTATTTAATAATAGTAGATAGATAGTTACAGCCTTTGGTAAGACCAAGCATGCTCCACTTGGGACTTCGGTTGGTGCGACTTGAATTTCTTTAATATTTATTATTATTATTTTAATTTTGTGCAAGTTGCCTGTAAATCAAGAATAAGGTGATCTTGTAAGTAGGGCTATCGTGATGATTGAGTAGGTGTTGTAAGTTGTATTAGAATAAGTGGGCATTATTCTATCTAAATTCCTTCACCAAATTTTGGTCGGACTTGCACTTTTCATTAGATCTGCAAATTTAGATCCTCTCTATATCTAGCTACAAATCTGTAAATATTTTGTTTATTTGCATACCCATGTTGTCATTCATTCTTTTTTCATATGTTTATATCTTTTTATAGAGGAATGGGGTAGCCCCTCTCCCCCCTTAAAGTGCAGTGTACTTGTAAACTTTTTTCATGTGACCGGTGACATTGGCGCGACATGCCCTCCGATACCACGAGGATGAAGGGGAGACTAGACCTCTTGCCTGCAACAGAGGCTTTAGCCAATTGAACTAGGCCCTCCACTCTATATCTTTTTATATATTCATTTAAATGATTTATGTCACATTTATTTATACTTTTATTTCTAGAGAGTTTATCATCACTTTGGTTTTAGCAAGTTTTTGTTTTGAGTTGATTTCACACATGTGAGATCTTAGTATGTATTGTTTTGGTTTTGATTGCGTGAGTTTTTCTTTTGATGTTTTAGATCAAACTCCTTGATTCATCATTAGGAAGAATAAAGCAAGCGAAGAGAAATGACTCGTGAGATTTCAAAATTCTAATTGATATTTTAATTGATAGTCACCCATTTCTTTTTTGCCTAGGGTTGACTAAACACATGTTTTTATGATTTATTTCTGCGTCCTTGTATTTGAAGGCATTCAATTGCAATCACTTCACATGTTTTGTTATCCACTCATCACATATTTGATTATTTTGAGCAATTATTCACATATCATTCTATGAACATTTCATTAGGAGTGCCTAAAAAGAAAAAGAATCTACATAATCATCATAGAGCATCTACATGTTTGAAGCTTGTTATCCTCAACCATTGACATGGCGTATGCTATCGAAATTTGGGTAATTACTACTAGGCGTGAGTCATCAATGATATGCATACTCACAATTCACATTAATTGGATGAGATTATTTACTATTGCTCAAAGACAATAATAGATGTAATAGTGGAGGATTAGGTGAGCTACTCTCTTCACAAGGAAGGAGTTCTTTATGTAGGACATGGGTATTTAGTTGCGAAGTTGTGATGGCATTATAGATAGGTTGGGTTGTTTGTGGGTTAGTGATCTTTGTTTGTTTGGAAGTAAGTTCTTAATAAGCATTTTGAAGGAAGATATTGAAATGGAGAGCCTCTATCTCTAATATCACTTCCAAGTGCACTAATTCAATGACTACTTGCCAATTAGTTTGTTGTTGGATTTATGCACGGGCTTGATGTTCTTCAATAAGTTCAAGAGGGAGTGAGTTTTCTCTTAATTCTTGTAGAGTGGTTTCAACCCATCTTCTTTAATTCTTGGACACATGAGTATGTTGTATATGGCCAAGATAAACAAAATATGGATAAGTAATACTTTTGGAATTGTTGATTGAACTTCCTATTGAATTTAACTTGTGAATGTTCATGATTGCTTTAGTCATTTGATTATTGTTTTTTTGGATGTTTACTTGCATGTTGAATGTATAGTTGTTGACATGAGTTTTGGAGTATGTTTGACTCAAATAGAAAGGTACTAAGTTGTTATTTTGTTTCTTCTAGATTAATTAATTGATCACAAAAATAAAGTAGATGCTAGAACAAACAGTGATAGACAAATTAAATTGAGATTTACTAATATTTTTATACTTTTTTAATATGCAAGTAGGGTGATCCCACAATATTATGTCTCACTTTTTGCCTAAGATGGACATTTACATCAATATTTTTAACCGAATCTTCATCTTTTTAGACCAATAGCAAATAAACTGTTAAGAATTTCAAGATGATGCGAACTAGTGATTTGTGGCAATTTTCGTGTAGATTCTATTTTTAAATTTTTTTTGAAATAAATTATGAATCTTTCAACATCTGCTTTAATAACTAGTTTTAAACAAAAAACAACATTTTCAAAAGTAACATCTGTGTCGTAAAACATAACTTTTTCTGTAAAGGATAAAATTCTAAATTTTGAAATATAGATTTTCAACATCAATATAGAGGGAATGAATATTTTTTCATAATTTTTGGTTACATATTTTTTAAATTAATTTCTAAAGTCACTGTAACTATAATTTGGACATACGTGTGTGTCGTATAACATAAATTGTTTTAATTGGAGGTAAAAAATGGGTTTTGAAGGGGCCCAAAACCCTTTACAAAATAAAGCAGCTGAAAAAAAAGATAACAACATTACGCAACAATCAGCCCAACGACAACAAACCAATAGCCAAAAAGTAGCCAAAAAGAAGGTAGCCAGCCAACAACACTACATATTGTTCAGTATCTCTGCAGCCTCCACTTCACTAGCAACCACCTTCTACACATCATCCACAGTATCATACACCTCTATACTAGAGGCCCTGCCCCGAGCTTTCATTCTGTTTCTAGTTCTAACCCCCAACCCACCAATTTTTACCTCACCACTCAAAACACTACCTTTAACACCACCCTCCTCACCAACACAATCCACATCCAACAACTTAGCCACAGTAGCAGTATCATTAGCAGACAAAGTATCCTTTCTCTTTTTCACAGTAATCATAGGGGAGATCACAGTATAACATAAATTGTTATTTATATGTCAAAATCCTTTTTTTTTGGTGAAACAAGAACATCAATATGGAGGGAACGGATTTTTTTTACAATGTTTTACTATTTTTAAACCTCTGTAGAACGAAGAGCTCGATGTTTGGAGAAAAACCTATGTTCAATAAAAATTAAAAATTAAGTACATGATAAAATGAAAACATATCAAAATTATACTTGTTAAAAAGCTCATTTCGAAGGCTATGATCTTGCAAAATATCTTGTCAATTCAAGCTCATTTGCAGGCCCAACCCAAGGTTTCAAATTGAAATTTCTGAGGAGATTTTGATGTACATACAAAGTTTTGCATTTTTGGCACCTTTGCTAGAAGGTACCTTCGATTAAAGGTCTTACCTTCGATAGAAGGTCCCCATGCAAAAAAAGTCATTTTATAGAAAAAAAAACATTTTATGGAAACTACCTTCTATCGAAGGTGTTTAGTTGCATACCTTCGCTCGAAGGTACCTTTGATCGAAGGTTTTACTTCACTTGAAGGCGTGCAAGTGAATTTAGCCCAACCACTCCAAAAATTTCCTCTTTCCTAAAGTGAGACACAACTCTGTGATTTCACCCAGTAATTAATAATTTATCTAACAATAAAAACTAGGATTTATACCTAGAAGATTCAGTTAAAAACTAATAGCATAGCATGCATATTCATAAAGTATTAATAAACACCCATAATTTTATTTCTACCCCTCAAATTTCTTTTTTGATTACCCCTACACACACTAGTAAAATTAAAATAACTCCTTATTTTCACCAAGTATCCTATTGATTAATAGGGGAATGGATGCCTTATGGCCTAGGTCATATAACACCACTCTTCTCCAATTATCATTCAAGAATGCCCTAGGGTCCCAAATTGGATTGACTATCAACACAAAGGTGAGTCAATTCTAAACAAGGAAGACCTAGGGGAGTTCTTTAGGCTTTGAAGGGTTCACCACCAAGAAAAAGCTTGGAAAAGACAACTTAACATTCAACTCTCAAAACCTAGTAATGTAAGCCAAATGATGGATGCAAATGGAAAAATTAAGTAACAAGTTAGGATGTATGTACCTGGGAAGTCTGGAAATGTAATGAGGATTCTGGAAATGCAAAAATGTTGTCAAAATATGCTAGGGAGGACAAAGACACCCTTACTATTGTCTTAGTCCCACTACTATTTTTTTGGGTAGATGTAAAATCTTTGGATGTCGGAATAGAATCTAAAAGAATCTCTACAAAATACCACTTGGAGGAATACAATTCCCTTACTGCTAAATTAATCCCAATCTAAATTTCTGCAACTTTATGTGACCCTGAGGTTCAATGTCTGCACTTCCTTCTTCTCAGATCTTAGGTCTTGAAACCTCCAAATCTGACTTGTAGGTGAGTTTCCATGAAGATGACAACTTTGTAATGCAACTTTGCAACTTTACAACTTTGCACTTCAAATGATCTTTAGCCTAAATATGTAACCATATACACACAAGAGAGGAAAAACTTGTTGATTGTTAGTAAATGGGGGTTTTCCTTGGTCAAACCCCTTGTTGGTAATTAGACCTTGGAATAAAATAAAATAATGAAGGGAAATGATGAATGAATAAAATGCTATGTTGCAACTCGCCAAACCCTTGTTATGAAATCTGCAAACTTGTGTGAAGTGGCTAGCTTGAATGTAGATCTTGAATTGAATGAATGCTTGATGGATCTTGACTTGAATTGCTTGCTTGAATCAAAACCCTACATCACAAATGTTAGCTCAAAAACACATATGATGCAAGAATATCTTTGACATGATGCTTGAATCTTGATTATGGCTCCAAATTAATGATGAATTGCTCTTGAATGCTCTTGTAAACTCAAACATGCTATTAGGAATGCTCTCACAAAAGTCTTATATCACTTGTAAACTTGCTTGGAGAAAATGAGTGAAAGAACCTTGCATTTATACTTATCTATGCTTAATATCCCAAAATTACACCACAACAAGCCAACATATGAATTCATTAATTAAAGGAGGCTAAATCCCGCCAAGATTTGAAATTAAATCTCAAAAATAACTTAATGGGGACTAAGATGCCCTAGGTGGTGTCTTAGTGTCGAGGCTTGAAACTCGGGTCACAGACTCCAAAAAGGGGCCCATTGAAGGTACATTTGAAATCGGGGTCTCAAGACCTTTGGAGGAAAAAGATGCCCTAGGTGGCATTTTAGTCCTAGTCCAAAAATCAAGGACACACAACCAGAATCATTAAATTATCATTTACCCTTTGATGTTTGTTGGGATTAGCCATAAAAAGATATGATTTATTAGGCTTGTGGATGCAAAATAGGACCAATTAAGATATAAATAAGGATAAACAAAGCAAGTTGGGCCCAAACAAGTGTGAAAATGCAAAGGTATGCATTTTCCTACACTACATTTAGCCCCCACTTTAGTGAGAGGATGAACTTGCTTCAAAATCACACTAAAGTAGCCAACCATGCAATCAAGAGGGGTTCAAATGTACGAATGCTAGTAAGATAGGATGACAATAACCAAGGGGGTGGCCAAGCCCCCGGGATCAAGATCCTATGAAAGACCAACATAAGCACAAAGGAACACACTTGCAGATGATACATGAAGCGATAACCAGATTGCCATCATACACCATCAAAGATAGAAAAAGGAAAAAGGAAAAATAAAAATGCAACAGATCAAGCTTTGACTGACCATCCAACGTGCTATGGACTGGGTCTAGTCTATTTGTCCAAAAAAGGTTTACAAGTGGAACACGTTGTCCACTATGCAAACAAAATGCATGCTCACAAGGGCTAGTGAAGCTAGTTGTCCACTAGGTGAGCCCTAAGAGATCCATATCAAAGTCATACCCCCATGACTATGATAAGGAAAAAGAGAAAATACATGCTCACAGGGGCTAGTGAAGCTAGTTGTTCACTAGGTGAGCCCTGAGGAACCATATCAAAGCCATACCTCCATGAATTTAATAAGGTACAAAAAATAAAATGCACGCTCACAAGGGCTAGTAAAGCTAGTTGTTCACTAGGTGAGCCCCAAGGAACCATATCAAAGCCATTCCTCCATGACTCTAATAAGGTAAAACAATGCACACAACAAGAAAGAGGAATGTTTGAAGGGATTTTGCTTAGTTCGTGTGAGGTTTTAATCTTAGGGGACATTGTTCCTAATGTTTCCAAGAGAGGACCAATCAAAGGATAAAAGATTCACAACTTAGGGAATGCAGTGTGTCATATCACCACTAAGAGGAATGTAATATGCTAAGATAGATCAAGCTCTTGAAGGACATTACTCCCAATATCACCACAAAGAGAAAAACACATCGCATGAAGTAAAAAAACCACATCAAGGAATATGGAAACAAATGCAAATGAAATCATGCCAAAATAATGCCAATGTATGCCCCCACTTTAAAGAAATTGTTGAACACCATGCTATGAGCAATTACTTAAAAGTAGCCAAACATGAAAAGGAAAAAGGAAAAGAGGGTTGCTCCCCATAAACACATAAGGGATCTATGGATTCAGGGTTAGCATCTGTCTTTGCTACAATGATATTAGAGAACTCAGAACTGTCATCATTCCCCAAATATACATAGAATTGGAAGAATGACACAAAGAGAGCGAAAACAAAGAATTTTTTTTGGGTCAACATGGAAGAAACATAGGGTGTCTCAACACCATGTGTCATCCCCAAAAGGAAAACAAGGGACAAAAAATGAATGGAAAAGAAAAGATAAAGACCAATGAAAAGGAAAAAAGCTTACAACATATAGAAGAATGTAGGTACAAATAGAGGAATGCACATAGAGAGGAAACACTAAACAATATGGGGGATCACATTACACAAATGCAATCAACCAAAAAGAAAGAAAAAAAGGGAAGAAAAAAAAAGAGACTAGTAAATCACATGCGGGTCAACCATCCAGTAGGTCATCTGCATCCTAGTCTTGTTCAGTATATGCAAAATGCAGATCACTAGTGAGAGGGAAAACATCAAGTGTATTACTAGGAGAATCACTAGGTTCAACACGTTGTAAATCACTTGGTTTAGGAGGATCATCATAGTTGTTATCGTCTAAGCTCATAGAAGAGGAAAATAGAAAAATTAACTCATTGTGCACTTCATCAATTTTAGTAGTTTCTTCATCATCATCCAAGTTAACCACAATAGGAGGACGAATGATAATATCCATAGAATGTGTTGGTCCTTGTTTTGTTAGAGACATAGGACCTGTTGGTTCTAGTAATGGAGGAGGCTCATCATTTATTGCTTC
>VDFB02273228.1:68383-82852 GCA_007258455.2 Sequoia sempervirens | reverse complement strand
GGAATGAGAGAGTGTGAGGGAGAGTTCTAGAGCATAAGGGATTAAAATGAGTGAGATAGAGAGAGAAAGATGATACAACTTTCTAGTTACTAAAATTTGACCTCTTGATTACTAAAATTTGACACGCTAAAATTTGTGAGATCTTCCAAAAACTAGAATTTGCATTATAACTCTTAGAGATCCGAAACCACTCTCAAACATCATAAAACTATATACATGAAATATAACTTAAAGTATAAGAAAGTAAACATCCATATATAAATGTGAACTTATACTTAGTTGACATGTATTTTGAATGGAGAGTATGTCTACACATATCTTATGGGCGGGTGTAGAAAGATGGGGAGCCAAAAAGTGGCCAATTCACTTTTTCATCCTAAAATAGTGAAAATGCAGGCATGTTTTACTAAAATGTGCTCGTGTTATGGCTTGGTAATTACTGATCCTAGACTTGATCATTACTGAGCCAAAAACGCTAGTTTGTTATAAATGTTTATTTCATATATATAGTTTCCCTAAAAGATAACAAGAAGAAAGAGAAGAAAAAGAGAAGAAAAAAAATCAATGTGCACCAAAACGTGAGCGTGTTATAATGCGCTCGCGTTATGGTGATGTTATTTTGAATTCAAAAATGTGCACTTTTTGAATTCAAAAATGTGCACTTTTTGAAATTCAAACAATAACGTGAGCGCATTATAACACGCTCGCATTTTTGGCTCGGTAATGACCAAGCCTAGGCTCGGTAATTACCAAGCCATAACGCGAGTACGTTTTAGTAAAACACGCTCGTGTTTTCACTATTTCAGGATGAAAAAGTGAATTGGCCACTTTTTGGCCCCCCATCTTTCTACACCCGCCCATAGGATATGTGTAGACATACTCTCCATTCAAACTACAAAGCTAAGTTTTCCTTTAAGAAGAAATACTGAACATGAATGTATTGCCAGAGAAATCTTTCTATCCTAATAAGTTGACTTCCAACATTTTGGATCACTTAGAACTGTCAACATCAATAGATGTAGTATGATACTATAGATAATCCTCAACTTCTTTTATCAATATAGCTAGCAATATATATACTTTTGCAACTCAAAATGATATGATAGTGTAATTTACATTTAATTCTCACAAATCTTTTGACAAAAACCTTTGACAATAGTAAACTCCTATGACAATAAAGAACTCATTTGATGTCAATGATAACTTTTGTTCAACACTTTTATGTGTGTGCAATGTTTTTTCCTCGTAATCTTAACTATTTTTTTTTTAAATAGTAGTTTAGAAACTAGATTTGAAGTACTACAATTCGTATTCTTGTTGTATCTTCAAATTTTGAGTGCATGCATCTCAAATTACTCATCTAAGTTCAAGTTTTGTTGATTTCAAAAAAGTGGCCACTTTTGACCCCCTTTTTGTATACCATCCTTGCACTTACCCAATTATCTACTATCAAACAAACAACTACCAAATTGATCAAGAAAATATGAAATAAGAAGAAACAAACATTCATTTTCTAGTCTCATACAAAAATAAATAAGTTGTGTCATTTATTTTATGTTGTGAAAATATTTTGAACAAAAGAAATTTGAATGAAAATTTTGAATGAATTAGTTACTCTTGAAATCATTGTTCAAACTATGTTGTGGATAAAATAAATATAATAGAATAGTTGTTGACTTATGTTTTCAATTGAATTGCTTTATTTGTGTATAATAATTCAAAAATGTTAAAAAAAAAACAAAAGAACTAGTTACACCCATAAATCCTCAAAAATTTCACAAAGTAATACCTTATATGTGTGCATATTAGATAATTTTAAATAACCAAAATGTGACCTGATATATCACTTTAGTGTTAGGGGTAAAGGGGATAATTTAAATAATTTAATGTATGTAGGTATTAGGGATGAAGAAGCATGTGTAAAAGGGAGTGTTTTTATATATGGAATTCCAAATCCTCTATATATCACTTTGCACAAGTTAATTAGAAGAAATATTACTCATTATGCTAGTCTTGTCATAGTTGTGAAGCTCTTTTTTCTATACCACATGATTTTGTAATGTGTTAGAGCCTCATAATTCTAGTGGTTCCTAATTAATTCCAAATTTAATTCAATTAAGAAAATAAATAATTGTCACACCAAGCTTATGCATGTTTGATACAATTTTATCTAAGTTTCCTAAAACTAGCTATTGGACACATTTTGGTAATGTCATGACTATGTATCTAGAAGAATTGCTAGGTTTTCTAAAACCTTTCCATTATAATTTAGATTAATGTGTATATTATAATTGAGATATATGCTAGTAAGAGAATTCAACATTAGAGTTGGTGTGGCAAGGGTTTGAGGATTATGAATGTATGAACGGTTTTAAATTAAATATTTTACTAAATGACATATTTGTTATAACTCATCTAGTCTTATGTGTTAAGGATTTGGTGTATGGGATGGTAATCAAAAATAATTTTGAGTCAATTGTAGGTGTGGGTACTACCCTTGGTTGATAGGCTATAAATAATTAGGAGATATAAAAATGTAACTAAAAATAGTACATAGGTCTAGTGTAGGAAAATGCATACCCTTGCATTTTCACACTTGTTTGGGCCCGCCTTGCTTTGTTTATCCTTATTATGTCTTAATTGGTCCTATTTTGCATCCACAAGCCTAATAAATCATATTTTTTTATGGCTAATCCTGACAAACATCAAAGGGTAAATGATAATTTAATGATTTTGGTTGTGTCCTTGATTTTTGGACTGGGACTAAAACACCACCTAGGGCGTCTTTGTCCTCCAAAGGTCTTGAGACCTTGATTTCAAATGTACCTTAAATGGGCCCCTTTTTGGAGTTTGTGCCCCAAGTTTCAAGCCTCGGGACTAAGACGCCCAAGCCTCGGGACTAAGATGCCACCTAGAGTGTCTTAGTCCCCCTTAAGTTATTTTCAGGATTTAATTTCAAATCTTGATGAGATTTAGCCTCCTTTAATTAATGAATTCATAATTTGGCTTGTTGTGGTGTAATTTCGGGATATTAAGCATAGATATGTATAAATGTAAGGTTATTTCACTCATTTTCTCCAAGCAAGTTTACAAGTGATATAAGACTTTTGTGAGAGCATTCCTACTAGCAAGTTTGAGTTCATAAGAGCAATTCATCAAGTATTTGGAGTCATCATCAAGATTCAAGCATCATGTCAAATATATTCTTGCATCATGTGTGTTTTTGAGCTAACATTTGTGATGTAGGGTTTTGATTCAAGCAAGCAATTCAAGTCAAGATCCATCAAGCATTCATTCAATTCAAGATCTACATTCAAGCTAGCCACTTCACACAAGTTTGCAGATTTCATAACAAGGGTTTGGTGAGTTGCAACATAGCATTTTGTTCATTCATCATTTCCCTTCATTATTCTATTTCATTCCAAGGTTTAATTATGAACAAGGGGTTTGACCAAGGCAAACCCCTATTTACTAACAATCAACAAGTTTTTCCTCTCTTGTGTGTTTATGTTTGTAGATTTAGGTTGAAGATCATTGGAAGTGCAAAGTTGTAAAGTTGTAAAGTTGCATTACAAAGTTGTCATCTTCACGGAAACTCACCTACAGGTCAAATATGGAGGTTTCAAGACCTGAGATCTGAGAAGATGGAAGTGCAAACATTGAACCTTAGGATCACATTTCGAAGTTGCAAAAATTCAGATTAGGACTAATTTGGAAGTAAGGGCGTCTTAGTCCTCCAAATGGTATTTTGCAGAGATTCTTTCAAATTCTATTCCGACATCTAAAGATTCTGCATCTGCCCCAAAAAATAGTAGTTGGACTAAGACAACAGTAAGGGCATCTTTTTCCTCCCTATCATATTTTGACAACATTTTTGCATTTCCAAAATCCTCATTACATTTCTAGACTGAACCCAGGTACATACATCCTAACTTGTTACTTAATTTTGTCATTTGCATCCATCATTTGGCTTACATTACTAGGTTTTGTGAGTTGAATGTTAAGTTGTCTTTTCCAAGATTTTGCTTGGTGGTGAATCCTTCAAAGCCTAAAGAACCCCCCTTAGGTCTTCCTTGTTGAGAATTGGCTCACCTTTGTGTTGATATTCAATCCAATTTGGGATCCTAGGGCATTCTTGAATGATAGTTGGAGAAGAGTGGTGTTATATGACCTAGGCCATAAAGCACCCATTTCCCCTATTAATCATTTTTGGTGAACTTGACATTTTGGAAATTCATTTTCTGATTTTGAGTTCACTATTTAGTCCTAGATCTAGGTTGCATTCATTTTTGCATTGCATCTTGCATTAGTGAAAGTACATCTAGGGTTTCTCACATTTGCATAAGTAAAAGTGCATATAGGTTGCATTTTTGCTTTCTTGTATCATCTTATCTCATTGAAAAAATAAAAAGTGCATTGTTAATCATCCTAATTGTATTTAGGAACATTGTTATTGCATTCAAAATTGAAAAAATTGCATTTAATTGCTTATCATTAGTCACTTTTTCTTGCATTCATTTGCACACTTTTCTATTTCTAAACATCAGGTCCCTAAGTAGGCAACTTGGAAACATTGTAACCAATCCAAACTTCGTTTTTTTTCTAAAAAAAACCTTTATTGGGACTAAAACGCCCTTACTGGTGTCTTAGTCCTTTTGTGTGTATTTGGCTTAGAACCCTGTCTAAGTTGTTTGCTTTCTATTCCAATTTTTGGAACCCTAGAATTCCTTCAACAGGACCCAGATGCCCTTGTTGGCGTCTTAGTCCTTGTTGACTTTGACCTTGCAGTTTTCAGGGTTTGAAATTGCTTTTATGTGCTTTTGTTTGTTGCTTTTAGTTTTCTATTACAGTTTGTAGAATTGTTGTTATTTCAATTTCTTTCATTTCACATGTAATTGTAAGCATAGGATATTGTGTTCATTGCAATTTCTTTGGTTTATCCCTTGCATGAGTTATACTACTTGGTATCCTACTGTCAATACTATGGTGAGAATAATTATGAGATTCATGGCATCCCACGATAAAACACTCATTGTGGATCTTGGGTTATCTAGATCTCTTACTTCTAGTGTTGGTACTAGTTCACTAGGTATGGACCATACCTTTGATAACTCTTTTTCTATACCTACCTTACCTACAAGTGCTATGCCAAGTGTTCAAACAATGGTTGATCATATCCCTCCAGAAAACATAATGAAAATGCATGAAGACTTAGCCCATTTACAAGATAGCATGAGTACTGAAAACATTTCCAACATTGTTATACCCACCATAGATAGTATTCACCACATGATGGAAAGTGATGAAGGACTAGAATTTGTGTGTAACATAACTCAAATATTTTTTACATCTTCCTTCCACCACCAATGTTACTCAAACTTCAAACAATGTGAAAATCTAAGGAGGAATTCAAATTCCTCCCCCTTCAACAATAACCTCCATTCCCACCTATACCAATCCTCAAGTGACAGAAATGATGCAACCAACTAGTAATGTCCTTCCTACCTCAAACATTTCCACTAGTGGTCCTTATACCTATGTGGCATCTAACCTTATATCTCCTCCTGTGAGTTATCCATTCGATTGTCCTTCCAACACATACACACCACCACCATATTCACCTCCATCTCAAACCACAAATAATGACCCTATCATTAACCACCTTTTACAAATCCTTTCATCCATTCAACGCCAAGTTTCCACCATAAATCAAAATCAAAATGGTCCACCTTCATACTACGTCAAAAGCAACCCACTATCTTTGGAGATATTAAGAACTTTGGTGCCACAAGGTATAGAGATCCCTATATTTGAGAAATATGGAGGAAAGGGAGATCTTACTAATCATGTTAATTCCTTTACTGCTTTATGTAGTGACTTTATCCTTGAGGAAAAACTTTTGGCTAAACTTTTTCCCTAATCCTTGAAAGACGTTTCCTTGGACTAGTTTTTTGCATTACCGAATAACTCAATTCATTCATTTAATGAACTTTTTGAAACCTTTATTAACCATTTCCAAGTGCATATGGTTCCTAAAATGACATTAGCTGATTTGATAAGATGTAAGCAAAATGAGGGTGAAAAAGTCACTGACTTTATTTCACATTACCAATCGCTTTATTCCCAAATTAGTGTGAAGATTCCCAATTCTCACCTTCAAAATATGTTCATACAAAATTTACGAAGTAAGATATGAGACAAGCTTACCATGATGAAATTCCCTTCCTTCATGCACTTGTGCACTGACCTTCGAGATTATCATAATTCTAGAGGTAGTTGTGAACCAAAAACCACCTCTACCTGTCTTGAAAAGTCTGAATCTTCAAACCAAAACACCTACAGCCTTTCAGAAGACAAAATAAAATTTTCCTTCAACTAAATTCTACCTCCCAACCTACCCAAAAAGTTGATACCCAAGTAGCTGATATAAAGAAGAGTAATCCTTATATCTTTGGGGGTCCACAAAGACAATTTACTCCCTTACCTGACACACTTCAAAATATCATGACTCGGCTAATAAACAAAAACATGCTTACCTTACCTCTCATTCGACCTCTTGACCCTAGCAATCCATTACCTCTAAGATTTAGACACAATGCCTATTTTGCTTATCACCAACAAAAAGGACATCATATAGAACAATGCAAGCATCTTAAACATCTTGTACAAGACCTCATTGATTCTAATCATATTTAAATTAGAGGTGTGAATGACAATGGTAATAAATCTATAGCTCCTCCTAACCAAAATTTGTAAATCTTTACCAATCCCATGCCTAACACAATATTTCATTTGTTAAGGCTAGTGAAACTAAGCCCGATGTGATGAGTGTTGACATAGATGATGATAATATGAACAATAATGAACAAAATCCTATGGATACTAATGACCAAGTCCTATTAGGACAATAATAGGAGTGATTGAAATTGATCCTTGTACACAACAAACCATAATTCCCATTGACATTATGATGAGGGCAACCCGAGACACAAAAAATACCCAAAAACAAGAGAATAATTTTATTATTCAGAAAATAGAGTTTCTTACATGTAGAGGATCTCAAATCCCCAAGTTCTACAACACATGCAAGTTACAGAAAGCTACAGAATAACCCTTTCGCAATATGCGAGCTTGTCCCCAAAAAGTTACCCAAAAATTAGAAACCCGCCCATAAATAGAGCTCCTCATTAGTTTGGAGCCAAAACAACATTCAAATTTGAGTTTAGGCGGTTTGGCCGAAAATTTACAACATGAAGTTCAAATTTCAAAAGAGCATTTGCAATGGTATCTTCTAGAAAGTGCGCCAACTTCTGGGCCATAACTTTTGATCCGGGACTCCGATTCGCGAACCGTTTGAACCATTGGAAAGGTCTCGAAGTCAAGAATGCACTCAAAATATGCCTAATTTTAGAAAGTTTCAACGGGAGCTCTAAGTGCCTCAAATCCCACCGAAGATTTTCAGGTGCAAATCGGGCAACAAAACTGCAATATCTTTCCACCTAAATAGAAAAATAAAACCGTAAATTGGGAATTTTATTATGACTAAAAGGGTATCCAAAATGTAAAAACATCTAAAAACTGAGAAAATTGAAATTTAACTATTTTTGGGTGATGCAAGATTGCCCTTACACCACTGGATGCTCTTGCATCACATTACTTTCTCTTCAAAATAAATAATAAAAAATGCACCTGATGGTCCTCTTTACATAGCCGGTAGAATCAATGACATGCCCACTCCTGGAATTTTAATTGATCCCATTTGTGGAGAGAATGTGATAACAAAGGAACTCCTATATGTGCATGAATTTACTCAAGATAGATATGATAAACCGAAAGCATGGATTAAAATGTGTGATGGTTTTGCTCGTGCTACAATGGGCTTGATCACACTCCCTTTACAAGTAGGACCAAAGAAATTAAATGTATCATTCTCTATCATCTCCAATTCAGATCAATTTCATGTGAAGTTAAGCTACAAATGGCTTCGCTCCATGAATGTGGTCCCATCCATTGTCCATAAGTGCTTAAAGTTTCCAGTCGATAATGAAATATTCACTGTCAACCATAGTGGCTTTAGACCTTCGTCTTCTCATGGAAATTTTTCCTTAGACTATTTTTGGCTTGAACCCATGGAACCTATAAGACCCCGTGAGGACTTCCTTTTCTTATCCTACTAAAATTTCAACGCAAAATGCATAGCCAAGTTATCCCACAAAAAAATTCCTCCACCTATGATCAAACCTTCGCCCCTTGAAGAAAACAATATTAAGCTTAAATCCCTCCCAACTAACTAAGACCCATCCATAAAAAATATTTTTTCCTATTTCCTACAAAAGGCCAAGAGAGAACCAAACAAGTCCTAATTCACCTCCTAAACAAATTTATAAAGTCAAAGAGAAAGTGGTTGAACAACCTTCCATGGTTTCTTCTGTTCTTCCCTCACAAGAAGAAAAGGAACCTATGGTTGAAAAACCCACCTCCTACACAAACACAACTTGAAAACTGTAATAAAAGAAACATAAATGCTAGAGAGTGTAGGTGTAGACATCATGCTATTGCTCGAAAGATGAATGGAGAGAACAACATACAAAATCAAATTCACAATTTGACAGAAGCAATAAATGATGAGCCTCCTCCATTACTAGAACCAACAGGTCCTATGTCTCTAACAAAACAAGGACCAGCACATTCTATGGATATTATCATTCGTCCTCCTATTGTGGTTAACTTGGATGATGATGAAGAAACTACTAAAATTGATGAAGTGCACAATGAGTTAAATTTTCTATTTTCCTCTTCTATGAGCTTAGACGATAACAACTGTGATGATCCTCCTAAACCAAGTGATTTACAACGTGTTGAACCTAGTGATTCTCCTAGTAATACACTTGATTTTTTCCCTCTCACTAGTGATCTGCATTTTGCATATACTGAACAAGACTAGGATGCAGATGACCTACTGGATGGTTGACCCGCATGTGATTTACTAGTCTCTTTTTTTTTCTTCCCTTTTTTTCTTTCTTTTTGGTTGATTGCATTTGTGTAATGTGATCCCCCATATTGTTTAGTGTTTCCTCTCTATGTGCATTCCTCTATTTGTACCTACATTCTTCTATATGTTGTAAGCTTTTTTCCTTTTCATTGGTCTTTATCTTTTCTTTTCCATTCATTTTTTGTCCCTTGTTTTCCTTTTGGGGATGACACATGGTGTTGAGACACCCTATGTTTCTTCCATGTTGACCCAAAAAAAATTCTTTGTTTTCGCTCTCTTTGTGTCATTCTTCCAATTCTATGTATATTTGGGGAATGATGACAGTTCTGAGTTCTCTAATATCATTGTAGCAAAGACAGATGCTAACCCTGAATCCATAGATCCCTTATGTGTTTATGGGGAGCAACCCTCTTTTCCTTTTTCCTTTTCATGTTTGGCTACTTTTAAGTAATTGCTCATAGCATGGTGTTCAACAATTTCTTTAAAGTGGGGGCATACATTGGCATTATTTTGGCATGATTTCATTTGCATTTGTTTCCATATTCCTTGATGTGGTTTTTTTACTTCATGCGATGTGTTTTTCTCTTTGTGGTGATATTGGGAGTAATGTCCTTCAAGAGCTTGATCTATCTTAGCATATTACATTCCTCTTAGTGGTGATATGACACACTGCATTCCCTAAGTTGTGAATCTTTTATCCTTTGATTGGTCCTCTCTTGGAAACATTAGGAACAATGTCCCCTAAGATTAAAACCTCACACGAACTAAGCAAAATCCCTTCAAACATTCCTCTTTCTTGTTGTGTGCATTGTTTTACCTTATTAGAGTCATGGAGGAATGGCTTTGATATGGTTCCTTGGGGCTCACCTAGTGAACAACTAGCTTTACTAGCCCTTGTGAGCGTGCATTTTATTTTTTGTACCTTATTAAATTCATGGAGGTATGGCTTTGATATGGTTCCTCAGGGCTCACCTAGTGAACAACTAGCTTCACTAGCCCCTGTGAGCATGTATTTTCTCTTTTTCCTTATCATAGTCATGGGGGTATGACTTTGATATGGATCTCTTAGGGCTCACCTAGTGGACAACTAGCTTCACTAGCCCTTGTGAGCATGCATTTTGTTTGCATAGTGGACAACGCAGTTCCACTTGTAAACCTTTTTTGGACAAATGTATCTTCAGACCCAACCCATAGCACATTGATGGTCGTACCGGCTTGATCCATTGTGGGACATTTTTATTTTTCCTTTTCCTTTTTCTATCTTTTGATGGTGTAAGTGATGGCAATTTGTTATCGCCTCATGTATCATCCGTAGTGTGTTCCCTTGTGCTTATGTTAGTCTTCGAAAATCTTTTGATCCTCGGGGCTTGGCCACCCCCTTGGTTATTATCATCCTATCTTACTAGCATTCGTACATTTGAACCCCTCTTGATTGCATGGTTGGCTACTTTAGTGTGAGTTTGAAGCAATTTCATCCTCTCACTAAAGTGGGGGCTAAATGTAGTGTAGGAAAATGCATACCTTTGCATTTTCACACTTGTTTGGGCCCAACTTGCTTTGTTTATCCTTATTTATATCTTAATTGGTCCTATTTTGCATCCACAAGCCTAATAAATCATATCTTTTTATGGCTAATCCCAACAAACATCAAAGGGTAAATGATAATTTAATGATTCTGGTTGTGTGTCCTTGATTTTTGGACTGGGACTAAAATGCCACCTAGGGCGTCTTTTTCCTCCAAAGGTCTTGAGACCCCGATCCTTCAATGGGCCCCTTTTTGGAGTCTGTGACCCGAGTTTCAAGCCTCGAGACTAAGACGCCACCTAGGGAGTCTTAGTCCCCCTTAAGTTATTTTTGAGATTTAATTTCAAATCTTGGCGAGATTTAGCCTCCTTTAATTAATGAATTCATATGTTGGCTTGTTGTGGTGTAATTTTGGGATATTAAGCATAGATAAGTATAAATGCAAGGTTCTTTCACTCATTTTCTCCAAGCAAGTTTACAAGTGATATAAGACTTTTGTGAGACCATTCCTAATAGCATGTTTGAGTTTATAAGAGAATTCAAGAGCAATTCATCATTAATTTGGAGCCATAATCAAGATTCAAGCATCATGTCAAAGATATTCATGCATCATATGTGTTTTTGAGCTAACATTTGTGATGTAGGGTTTTGATTCAAGCAAGCAATTCAAGTCAAGATCCATCAAGCATTCATTCAATTCAAGATCTACATTCAAGCTAGCCACTTCACACAAGTTTGCAGATTTCATAACAAGGGTTTGGCGAGTTGCAACATAGCATTTTATTCATTCATCATTTCCCTTCATTATTTTATTTTATTCCAAGGTCTAATTACCAACAAGGGGTTTGACCAAGGCAAACCCCCATTTACTAACAATCAACAATTTTTTCCTCTCTTGTGTGTATATGGTTACATATTTAGGTTAAAGATCATTTGAAGTGCAAAGTTGTAAAGTTGCAAAGTTGCATTACAAAGTTGTCATCTTCATGGAAACTCACCTACAAGTCAGATTTGGAGGTTTCAAGACCTAAGATCTGAGAAGAAGGAAGTGCAGACATTGAACCTCAGGATCACATAAAGTTGCAGAAATTCGGATTGGGATTAATTTAGCAGTAAGGGAATTGTATTCCTCCAAGTGGTATTTTGTAGAGATTCTTTTAGATTCTATTCTGACATCCAAAGATTTTGCATCTACCCAAAAAAATAGTAGTGGGACTAAGACAATAGTAAGGGTGTCTTTGTCCTCCCTAGCATATTTTGACAACATTTTTGCATTTCCAGAATCCTCATTACATTTCCAGACTTCCCAGGTACATACATCCTAACTTGTTACTTAATTTTTCCATTTGCATCCATCATTTGGCTTACATTACTAGGTTTTGTGAGTTGAATGTTAAGTTGTCTTTTCCAAGCTTTTTCTTAGTGGTGAACCCTTCAAAGCCTAAAGAACTCCCCTAGGTCTTCCTTGTTTAGAATTGACTCACCTTTGTGTTGATAGTCAATCCAATTTGGGATCCTAGGGTATTCTTGAATGATAATTGGAGAAGAGTGGTGTTATATGACCTAGGCCATAAGGCATCCATTCCCCTATTAATCAATAGGATACTTGGTGAAAATAAGGAGTTATTTTAATTTTACTAGTGTGTGTAGGGGTAATCAAAAAAGAAATTTGAGGGGTAGAAATAAAATTATGGGTGTTTATTAATACTTTATGAATATGCATGCTATGCTATTAGTTTTTAACTGAATCTTCTAGGTATAAATCCTAGTTTTTATTGTTAGATAAATTATTAATTACTGGGTGAAATCACAGAGTTGTGTCTCACTTTAGGAAAGAGGAAATTTTTGGAGTGGTTGGGCTAAATTCACTTGCACGCCTTCAAGTGAAGTAAAACCTTCGATCAAAGGTACCTTCGAGCGAAGGTATGCAACTAAACACCTTCGATAGAAGGTAGTTTCCATAAAATGTTTTTTTTTCTATAAAATGACTTTTTTTGCATGGGGACCTTCTATCGAAGGTAAGACCTTTAATCGAAGGTACCTTCTAGCAAAGGTGCCAAAAATGCAAAACTTTGTATGTACATCAAAATCTCCTCAGAAATTTCAATTTGAAACCTTGGGTTGGGCCTGCAAATGAGCTTGAATTGACAAGATATTTTGCAAGATCATAGCCTTCGAAATGAGCTTTTTAACAAGTATAATTTTGATATGTTTTCATTTTATCATGTACTTAATTTTTAATTTTTATTGAACATAGGTTTTTCTCCAAACATCGAGCTCTTCATTCTGCAAAGGTTTAAAAATAGTAAAACATTGTAAAAAAAATTTGTTCCCTCCATATTGATGTTCTTGTTTCACCAAAAAAAAAGGATTTTGACATATAAATAACAATTTATGTTATACTGTGATCTCCCCTATGATTACTGTGAAAAAGAGAAAGGATACTTTGTCTGCTAATGATACTGCTATTGTGGCTAAGTTGTTGGATGTGGATTGTGCTGGTGAGAAGGGTGGTGTTAAAGGTAGTGTTTTGAGTGGTGAGGTAAAAATTGGTGGGTTGGGGGTTAGAACTAGAAACAGAATGAAAGCTCAGGGCGGGGCCTCTAGTATAGAGGTGTATGATACTGTGGATGATGTGTAGAAGGTGGTTGCTAGTGAAGTGGAGGCTGCAGAGATACTGAACAATATGTAGTGTTGTTGGCTGGCTACCTTCTTTTTGGCTACTTTTTGGCTATTGGTTTGTTGTCGTTGGGCTGATTGTTGCGTAATGTTGTTATCTTTTTTTTCAGCTGCTTTATTTTGTAAAGGGTTTTGGGCCCCTTCAAAACCCATTTTTTACCTCCAATTAAAACAATTTATGTTATACGACACACACGTATGTCCAAATTATAGTTACAGTGACTTTAGAAATTAATTTAAAAAATATGTAACCAAAAATTATGAAAAAATATTCATTCCCTCTATATTGATGTTGAAAATCTATATTTCAAAATTTAGAATTTTATCCTTTACAGAAAAAGTTATGTTTTACGACACAGATGTTACTTTTGAAAATGTTGTTTTTTGTTTAAAACTAGTTATTAAAGCAGATGTTGAAAGATTCATAATTTATTTCAAAAAAAATTTAAAAATAGAATCTACACGAAAATTGCCACAAATCACTAGTTCGCATCATCTTGAAATTCTTAACAGTTTATTTGCTATTGGTCTAAAAAGATGAAGATTCGGTTAAAAATATTGATGTAAATGTCCATCTTAGGCAAAAAGTGAGACATAATATTGTGGGATCACCCTACTTGCATATTAAAAAAGTATAAAAATATTAGTAAATCTCAATTTAATTTGTCTATCACTGTTTGTTCTAGCATCTACTTTATTTTTGTGATCAATTAATTAATCTAGAAGAAACAAAATAACAACTTAGTACCTTTCTATTTGAGTCAAACATACTCCAAAACTCATGTCAACAACTATACATTCAACATGCAAGTAAACATCCAAAAAAACAATAATCAAATGACTAAAGCAATCATGAACATTCACAAGTTAAATTCAATAGGAAGTTCAATCAACAATTCCAAAAGTATTACTTATCCATATTTTGTTTATCTTGGCCATATACAACATACTCATGTGTCCAAGAATTAAAGAAGATGGGTTGAAACCACTCTACAAGAATTAAGAGAAAACTCACTCCCTCTTGAACTTATTGAAGAACAACAAGCCCATGCATAAATCCAATAACAAACCAATTGGCAAGTAGTCATTGACATAGTGCACTTGGAAGTGATATTAGAGATAGAGGCTCTCCATTTCAATATCTTCCTTCAAAATGCTTATTAAGAACTTACTTCCAAACAAACAAAGATCACTAACCCACAAACAACCCAACCTATCTATAATGCCATCACAACTTCGCAACTAAATACCCATGTCCTACATAAAGAACTCCT
>VDFB02273228.1:49741-64487 GCA_007258455.2 Sequoia sempervirens | reverse complement strand
TGTTCATGGGTGACCTAAAGAAAAGGGAAATAAGGAAAACAAGGGTATATCTAAATCTTGTGGGAGATATAAGTCTCCTAGAAAGTCCAAGGATTTTTTTTGGAACTACAAAAAGGTGAGCCACTTTAAAAGAGAGTGAAAGGAGGAGAAAAAGAAGAAAAATGTCAGATTTGGTGATGATTCTAATAAATATTCTTGGTACTATGCAAGAGATTCCTTTGTTGTAGACTTGGAAATGAATGTATGTGAAGATAATTGGATGATAGACTCTAAAGCTTCTTTCCAAACAAATCCTAATCAAGAGTGGTTTTAAAATTATAAAAAATTAGATGGTGGGAAGGTATACCTTGATGAAAAACCATACTCAACATAATTGGTCATGGGAGATTCAATATTTAATTATTTGATGGGAGGATCAAAGGGATTACTAGCATCCTACACATCACTACTTTGGCATGAATTTTTTTTTTTTTTTTTTTAGACTGCAGGAATCGAGTAGCACGACCCCATATAAACTGCAGTGCGCCTGGTAAACTTTTTAACGTGACCGGCAGCGCTGGCGTGACACGCCCTCCGGTACCACGGGGGTGGGGGAGACTAGACCTCGTGACCAACCTCCTGCAACAGGAAAGATTTAGCCAACCAAGCTAGGGCCCCAACCCCACTTTCGCATGAAATTTATTATACATAAGTAAAATGAATAATGTGGGTGTATAATGAGTCATTAGTAATGGAGTTTGTAAGATATCTTGAGGAGCTATGGTTCTTGGGAAGGGGATTTGATTTGGTACTCTCTCTTTTGTTTATGTGTGTGCTTACATACATGCAATAGTAATTTTGGTATATATAGTGGAGATCTACAAAGTCTACAATTAAATTGTCATAACCTATAGTGAAGACATATTTTATATCTAGTTCTACTAGCCATGTGTTTTGGGTAACTAAGCTTTCTTTTTCTTCAAAGAAAATGTTACTCACTAAGAAGATAACATTATAACACCAACATATGGGCCATATTGGTGAGAAAGTTCTAGATAGTTTGAAAAATAAAAAATCTTGTAAAAGGGATTTATTATTGTTCTCTTGAGTTTATTTTTTGTGCATGTTGAATTAATGAAAAATAAAATTGTGTTTAATTTTACTCTAGTTCTCATAAATATTGTGGGTTGTTAGATCTTATTCATTCTAATAAATTTGGTCATGTAGATTTTCTTTATTGTCAAAATATTTGTATTATGTATTATTATTGGTGATTATTCTAGGACATGGATATATTTTCATAGATGTGAATTTGAGGTCTTTAGCTAGTCTAGGGAGTTTAAGGATCTATTAGAAAAACAAACAAGCAAACAAATCAACATGTTGATAACTACCAATAGTGGTGAGTAGCATTCTAAGGAGTTTGATAGATTTTGTAAGGAGAATTATGTAGAAATGCATAAGACAAATCCATACACTCCTCAATAAAATAAATTTATAAATTAATGAAAAAGACATTGATGGAGAGGCTAGAAGTGTGCTCAATAGGTCTAGCCTAGAAGTCATTAGAATAAATAGTTGCTACTACATGCTACCTAATCAACAAATGTATTCAAAATCAATGCTTCTAGATAAATCCCTCTTGAATATTTAGATGGGAAAAAATCCCCCAATTCAAAATATTCCTTGAATTTGGTTATGGAGCATATGCTCATGGGCCCAGGGAGAAATAGTGAAAGATGAATAATAAGTTTGTAAAACATATCTTCATTAGCTATGGCATCAATGTGAAATGGTATAAGCTTTGGGATCCTATGGCCAAGAAATTTTTATTTAGTCAAAATATGATCTTCAAGGAAATCAAGCATTCTTCAATTAAGCACCCAAGGGAGGATGGTAAGGTAGATTTGTATCTAAAACCTAATACCAAGAAGGTTGCACTAGATGATAAAGTAGGGGTTCAAGTTGGACTAGATAAGGAGTACAATATGGAGCGTTCAAAAGAAAAAATAGAACCTCCACTTTAACTTTTAAGGAAGTCCATTTGGTACAAGATGTTACATTGGTGGTTGTTGTTGCACCAAAATATCGACCTGTTAATGCTCGATACAACAACCAGATTTATACAAGATCCACAGGAGGCGGTTAAGCCATGTCACGAACCCAAGCGTTGCGCTGCACCAAGGAGACCAAGGGACACACCATCTTGCAACAATCCCCCCCAACACAAGCGAGGGGTTCAAACTTGTGACCTCAGCTCTGATACCAATTGTTACATTGGTGGTTGCAACTTTCCATTACACCAAAAGATCAATCTGTTAATGCCTGATACAACCGCTAGATTTATACAAGATCCACGAGAGGCGGTTAAGCCATGTCATGAATCCAAATACTGCGTTGCACCAAGGAGACCAAGGGACACACCATATTGCAACACAAGATACATCCAAAAAGATATAACCACCTAATTTTAGATGTATATTTCCTTTTTTGAATAGTGATAAAAATAAAATAATTAAAGAGGCAATGAAAATGGATGATTGAATCTTGGAAATTGGCCATTGATGAAGATATAGACATGTTAAGTAAGAATGATATGTAGGACTTGGTATAGTTGTGACATAGATAGAAACCTATTGGTTACAAATGAGTGTTAAAAAAAATTGGGTTGTGATGGTAACATTGAGAAGTACAAAGCATAGTTGGTTTCCAAAGGTTATTCCTAGGATGAGGGAATAGATTCTAATGAGATTTTCTTCCTTGTTATAAATTTGACATCTATTAGAATGTTATTAGCTTATGTTGATGATTTTGATCTAGAGGTTGAGTAAACGGATGTGAAGACACATTTCTTGCCTGGTGGAGGAGATTTGCATGTCATAGTTAAAGCACTACATTGAGAAGGATAAGGAAATTTTGGTCTATTAGTTGAATAAATGTCTCTATGGTTTAAAATAATCTCCTGTAATGTAGTATAAAATGTTTTACTCATATATTTTTGGGTTGGAGTTTATCAAGTCTACATCAAATTATGTTGCATTTATTATAAATAAAATAATCACTATTTTATCATTATCACTTTGTAAGTTAATGATATGTCACTATTTGGTAATGATAATGAAAGTATCAAGGAATTAAAATCTTAGATTTCTTCATAGTTTAAAATGAAATACTTAGGGGTTTTTTAGACACATCATTGACATGAAAATTATAAGACAAGATAGAGCTGAAAAAAAAATTGGATTGGAAAAAGTAAGTATGTTAAGCCTATTTTATAATATTTTAGTATGGTTGACAATAATTTAGTTAATGTTCTTATTTATGTGGGGAGTAAGCTATCAACAACAATATCCTTTGACAATTGTAGAGATGGAGAAGATGAGTTCAATGCCCTATGCTAGTACACTTGGGAGCCTTATATATGCTATGGTCTACATTAGATTGGAAATTATCCAAGAAAAGTGAGTCTTAAATCATGGATAATCCTAGATGGGAGCACTATGTTGTACAAATAAGAGGGTCTCTAGGTATGTGAGGGGTACTTTTGAGTACTCCATATTCTATCATGGTGATATTTTAGAGGACTAGGTGAATTTGAATTGGTAGGGGATGTCAATAACAAAAGGTCTACTAGTGGTGACATGTTTAGCTTATTTGATAATGCAACGAGTTAGATGTGTAAGTGACAAGTTGTGGTCACTTTATCCACAATAGGGGTAGGGTACATGAAAACTAATTGTTCTTGTAAGGGGGCCATTTGGATTTTAATATTTTTTCATATGTGGGCTTGAGTCAAATAGTTGTTATAATTAATAGTGATAGTTAGAGTGTCATCTATTTAGCAAAGAACTTGACCATTCACACATGGATGAAGCATATTGATATCTAGTACCATTTTTGAGATATGGTGTAGGATGGAAGGGTAACGCTAGATAAATTTGTCACCTTTGAGAGTGTTGTAGATGCATTGATAAAGTTTTTGAGCATAGATAAGGTCAAGTGATGTTGTAAGACACTGGATATGTCAGCCCCTAGTATTTGTTTGATAGTGTTGGCATTCCCTTTGCTCTTACAAGGTGTTCAAAAAGTGGAAGAATGTTAGGAAAGGTGTCTTAACCTTGCATCTTAATGCCAAGAACACTAAAATATAATTTATAAGCTATAGAGGTTATTTTTTAGATTTGATAATTATCAAAATGGGCTTTAATTGGCTAAAGTGGTTGCAATGATGTGGTCTCTCTAACTTATTAAATTTAAAAAGTGGGTTCAATCAACTTTCCCAATCAAAATCCATGGCCTTCAAAAGTTAGGTGCCCCAAATTAGAAATGTAAGAGCATCTATCACACATAAGAGAGTTGTAAAAGGAAGGTATACATGTTGACCAAAAACATTTACTGACATATGACATGTCATTATGGTTTTCATAATGACATATAGATATATTTTAACAAGATTTAACAAACCATATAATTATATAATAAAAAGTTAATTCCAAATTATGAAAATAACTTGAAGATTATCATATGCATTCATATAGTAATCTCTTTTATTTATCAATTTCTTCAAAACTAAGTTACAATAAAAATATTAAAAATCACTTTGCTAATCCATATAATGTGTGCATTAATACTTTATTACATCTCCTAAGTGTAAATAAGGAGTGATCTCCTTTCTAAAAAAATTAGATTACTTTTACAGAATAAAAAATGAGAAATGCAATATCAATAATGTTTTTCTTGAATTTATGCACCATCTCAAGTCTACAACCGATCACAACCTCATAGATTTTTTGTAAACTAGGACTTAATATCATTGGCAAGATAAATCCCTCATCCTCTAATGGTAATAAGAACATCATCACATCAAAAAAATACTTCACTAAGTGGATTGAATTGATTCCTCTCACTTGTATTATTGGTCAACAAAAATCCAAGTTCATCAGTCCACCATATTTTTTTTTTTATGGTATACCCATCACAATTATTACTTATAATGGTAAATCCTAAAAAAATGAGGTTTATACCCATTCTAAAAAATTCCACATAAACCATAAATTATACACCCCCTACTACCTGTTATGCCTTGCATAACCACCCCATTTTAAAATTTGATTAAAATGGGACCCTCTTTTGCTTTCGCTCTTTGTGTTATGCCCCCTTCGATTTTGAGGTTTTGCTTTGCCTTGGCATGCGTTTAATATGTTTATCTTGCTTGCCCAAGTGTTCTCCCCAAGTTGCATATTGAAAATCTTATGTTTTGGGCGAAGTTCGGGTTTTTACCCTGGTTCGAGGTTTTCCGGTCTGTCTAGATTTTCCCAGTTTTCTTTCAAACTCCGGTTTCAATATTGTTGTTCGGGTTTTTGAGCCAGTTCGGGATTGTCCGCCCCGTCTGGATTTTCTCGGATTGCGCTCGAAGTCCGGCTCGACCTGTTTTACACTGTAGTTCAGAGATTTCTAGCCTTCACGAAATTCTGCCTGGGTCGGATTTTTCTGAATTTCCATCTGGCCGTCGGGTTTCCGAGATTGGTCGATTTTTGGAGCTTTATGCAATTTTGCTTTATCATTTGTGTTCTCTTGAGTTGAGATGTTCAATCTTGTTGTGCTTTAAAAACATTATGGTCTTGCTTGGAGTTCGAATTCTTGTGTGTTTGGGCATTTCATGGCTTGCCCTGTGCGTTCATGGTTAAAATCTAGGGTTTCATGCCTAGGGCGTCGCCATCTCATCTTGATCTGCTTTCGATTGAGCCTAAGATTCAAAGAAGATCTGTAGGAGGCTCGTTTTAAATAATGTTTGTGCCCAGGGTCCTCAAATTTATGACCTTTGGTCAATTTGAGCGAAGTCGTCGCCGATGTTCGGGTTTCCTGTCGACCTCGAGATTTTCCTACCCGACCGGATTTTCCCGAATCCCTTCAGTTTCCCAGAAATGTGCTGGTGTTTGGAGTTTTGCGCTCTTCGCGAAATTCTGGTCTGGATGGATTTTTTCGGATTTTCTGCCAAAGCTTCGAGTGACTTGAAACTGTTAACATAGGAATGATTTAGGTGATGAATGCTTGATATTCCATGCTTATTTTGATATATTTTACAATGTTATATGCATTCCTTCTTCATTCAAATGATCTATTGGTGAACCTTATGCCTGCTTCGAAATTCTCCGTTCTAGCCGGATTTGCTCGGTTTCCTTCAGTTTTTTGAAGTTTGAAATTCTAAGTCATCCGTGGAATTCCAGTCCAACCGGATTTTTTTGAATTCTCTCCTATGCTTTGTGGAATTTAAGAAATTGGATAAAATTGATGAATCTAATGATGAATGCTTAAACATATATTTCTTTAGCTTGATGAATTTCACTGTTGTATGATGCTTATGTTCATTTTGATGATCCAGTGTTGATGCTTAATGGCTAATTTAATGGTTTTATCATGATTTTAAGCTAACACTTGGATGAAAATGTTGTCAACATTTGGATTCTCACATTGGTGTTTGATGAATGTAGGTTGAGTCTAGCAAGGCAGTGGCTGGAGAGGCTAAAGGACACAAAGGGATCATCCATCTTTGAGGCAGAAGGAATGAAGTTGTACGTGAAGAGTAGGATTCCTGGGGGGCAAGGTGACATCAGTCTGGTTCGAGGTTTCAGATCCGAATATGCACACCTTGCTGCGAAGGACTAAGGCTATCATGGGATATAGTAACTGGGCACTAGCTGGATGACGCAGCAACCTACAGTGCAGTCATTAATGAATACCAATCCAACAAGAGAGACTAGGACAATGCGATGAGGCAGCTAAAGAATGATATTAATGCTATTGAATGGCGAACTAGGGTTTCGCCTATGCCACTTGTGAATAGCTTGCAAAGGACGTTCTTGATGACGAAGGCCAAAATGGAGCAAGGTATGGGCGAAGTGGGGGAAGCAGTTAATGCAAAGCTGCATCGAAAGTCATGCTTCCTCATCGTTTCGCTTTGCCTCTTCTTCACGCATTTTGATCCGAGTTATGAGGGAGATTTTGGGTTGATATGGTTGGTGCCCTTGCATTTAATGCATGTTTGACTTTGTTTCAAATTCTTCTAGGGCCGACTTGCTATGTGACTGACTTATTGTAAACCCTAAACTGGGCTGACGCATCTAACGCGTTTTATAAATATGGTGTTTCGCCTCTTTTGTAAGGGTTAGACAAGTTAGAAAAGAGTTAAGAAAGGGTTAGAAAGTTTTAGAAGGGTTAGAAGGGTTAGAAAAGTTGGAAAGAAAGCTGGCGAATTAGTTAGCAAGCTGGAAGAGGCAAAAATGGTAGAGAAAAGGTTAGAGAAAGCAAGTTAGGGTTTTTAAGTAAGTTAGACATTTTTTTTGCAGTTCGGCAGGAGGAGGAGGTGATGTATCTTCCTGATTTTCTTAGCATAGATGGAGATAATTTGAAGACATGGGTTTTTTGTACACTCGTGATCTTGCCAGATTTGTAAATGTTGCTTATCTGTTTCATTGACAGTAGGAGCAGCCAGACTTAAACCTACTTTATATTATGCTCTAGAATGGTATTCATTTTGGGTTAATCATTTGATTTGAAAAGCTTTCAAGGAATGAAATTTTATCTTATGTTTTGTTTGAATGATGATTTGCAATCTACTATTAAAGTTTGCACTATGAATGAATGAAACTTTGTATCAATTACAGGTTAATTTTATTCTGCAATTCTAGTTTAGGAATTCCTTGGAAGGCAACAAGTTTGATTAGTTGAATGAATCAACATCCTTTTCAGTTTGAAAACCTTGATCTATCTTTTTTTTATTTCTTTAAAAACCACCGGTTAAAGTAGGTTTAGATAGATGTTTGATCTTGCAACAATCTAGAAGCTCAAAACCAGCAGGCCCCTTGAATATTACAACCATATTGACCACTTCGTGAAACAACAACGTTGTGAACCAACATCAAAGACCTTGGGAGGTGATCAGTTTGATTACTGATTGTCTCTTTCAGGAGAGGTGAGATACTTTCACTTTTATCTTACCTGCATGTTGTGGGTCAACTTGGCACCTCAACAAGAACTGGCACTAGAAGGAGGGCCAGAAGAGAAAACTGGATAACATTGGGTCTTCCTCACTAGAGAGGTCCCATAGTGTTCTTCGATCAACTGAAAACCCACCACCTTTGATAGAACTCGAGATCCCAACGAGACACAAGATTCACAGGGAAACCATTCTACCACCCTTGTCAGCTCCACTCACTCCACCAGGCTTTTCGCCAATACCCCAGTTGATACTTGTGAATCCACCACCAAATCCACCTTAATTGCCATTACAGCTAGTTCAACCCATCCAATAGCTGGCTCAACCCCCACCACCGCCATCAATGGAATTTTTTGTGAATAGTCCCTCTCCATTGGGGATTGTTCTTGGAGGCTTTCATGATATGCCTAAGAATCCTGAGAAATTTTGTCCCAAATACATTCATGGTGAATCAAGAAGTGCTGAGGAGCACATACAAGATTTTAAGGACGCTTGTACCAGAGCCCAGATAGCTCACCATGATGTGGTTTGCAAGTTGTTCCCTTATTCCTTAGGGGATATGGCATACAATTGGTACCTAAATCTTCCACAAGGTTCTATTCTGAGCTGGACAGATATGGAGAATGCTTTCATGAATCAGTTCAAAGTTTATGTGGATCTAGCCATTTTGTTCCATCAATTTGCTACCATTAGGAAGGAGCCATGTGAATCCCTACCCTTGTTTAATACAAGGTTTCAACGAATGTATAGGAGATTGCAGGACCCCTATCTAGTTGCTGAGAATAGTGCCATTCAGGCATATTTTAGAGTTATAGACCCTTTTCTTGGCTTGTTCCTACAAAGGACTTATCAGCCGACAGATATTGATTCTCTATCTAAAGTTTATCATCTAGCCATCAAGCTGCAACAACAAACTAGCTCTCAACAAGGGAACTTGGGAGGAGGTTTTCCTTCTATGGGGTATAAGATGCCTAACCCAACCCTTTTATTCAATACTGTCCCAGGGATGTCTCCTTCTCATTATGGACCTATGTCTGAGTTGCAAACTCAATCTCCTATTCCATTCTTTTCCAATGGAGCTCCTGACTTATCTCAACAATCACAGGCTCATCACAATCCACATGGTCATCATAATCAAGCTAGAATACCAAATCATGTCGGTCAGCCACCTGTTGCTAAGAATGTTGAGATTGAAAGGATAGTTCAACTCACAAACGAGGTGGAGACCCTAAAGAAAACTCTGTCTCAAGTCACAAATGACATGGCTCAGCTTAAACTGAACCCCTCTCAGAACCAAGGTAATTATGCTAGTCAAGGTAATTACCCTAATCAGAATAATAATAATCAGGGTAATTATCAGAACAACAACAATCACAGCCAGAGGAATTATCAAGGCCAAAACTTCCCTAACCAAGGCTATCAAAATCAGAATAGAGGATATAACCAGAGGCCTAATAACAACAGACAATGGAACATAGGGCCAAATAATGGTGGGGTTTCTCACAATTATCAAGCTAATGAGGATAGGCCACATACTACAAATGTGGCTGACCTCAATTTTATGACTAACTGGTGCAGGCTGCATGATACTGCAACTCATTATGAGGTGAACTATCCTAAAATGGAGAAGGTTGTGAAGATGGCATAGGTAGATGCCCAAACATTACAAGGGAATTCAAATAAAGGAGGTGGCTCAGTGGATACAATAATGGCTTATGACCTCTTTGAAGAAGAACCTTCATTCCCAATGCAGAATGAGAATGAAATAGAGGAAGATGTGTATGATGCCCAAACCTTTCAGACAAAGGGAGGACACTTCCTAAGAAACCAGAATAAGGGTTCGTTCACTACATCAGCACCACCTAACCACATGGTGCCTCCGAATCAGAGTGCTGATAACAACCCTCCTCCATCGAAGGGTCCGACTGACTTCCCTAGAAAAGGTAATTCATCTGGTGTTTTCAAATATAATGCAAGTTATAACACATAATTTGATATTGTTTCTGAGATGCAGAAACAAAAAACCTCTTTATCATACTTTGACATCCTAAAATGGTTGCCTTCCCAACGAGATATAGTGATGAAAGCTTTGGAAGAAGATGATAAATCAAAAGGGAAAACCAAGGTGGCACCCGCTGTGGACATGAATGCAGCTTTGTTCAGAAACAAGGTAGGGACCCCACCATTTCTTTTAAGTTTGAGAATCTTTGGGAAGAATCTGCACAATTGTATGCTAGATTCAGGGGCTTCTAGCAATGTTATGCCATCTTTTGTATGCAAGAAATTGGGATTGAATCTTCTCCAAACAAACAAGAAGGTCATCCAACTTGATAAAACAGAGGTTAATGTAGTTGGAGAATTGAGAAATATACATGTACAAGCAGGGTTTGACCCTAGGATTCAAACCAATATGGATATTTAGGTAGCAAACATTCCTGAGACTTATGGTATGCTTTTGAGCAGAGATCTAATGAAGAGTATAGGGGGATATCTCTCCTTCGACTTTTCACATATGTTGCTACCATGGAGGGGAATGCCTACGCAGATTAGGATTGAGAGTCAACCTTGACTCAAACATATCATCACTGAGTATGACTATCCCAATGAGGTAGCTTATTTTGAAACTGAGATAGGGGTTTATAAAAGAGAGTAAATTCTGACTCTTTCAGTTCTTGATTCTAATGATTTGTCAATGCAAGAATTCCCTGATCCCATGATTAGCGTAAACCAGGAGGTATTGTTTAGGAAGCTGTAATAGGATCAGTTGGTCTTAGGGGAAGATATCGATTTGTGGAGTCTTCTACTCCCAAATTGGTGCAGGTGCACTACCAAAATCATTCAGAATTGACCTGCCAACCCTGCATCAGTGTTCTAAATCATGTTTTCCAAACTGAAGAAACTAGCCCAAGTCACCCTGAGACCATTTCAGATCACTTCTCATTTGAAGCCAAAAATGCAATAATGTTAACCAAGGATAATATACCTTCAGAGGAAGTCCTTCCTCAAACTGAACTTACCCTGGTCATAATATTGGACCAACATAGTTATGTTGAACAACCCTAGGGTTTGTTTGATACCCCTGCACTCACAAGTATACCAGAACCCAAGGGGTTAATCAAAGATACAGATAACTGTCAGAAAGATATCCTAGGATTACATGATATATCTAAGCGGGAATTGGATATTGCACCTGATGAACCTATTGAACACCCATTCCCAATATTTGATGCAAAAGATCAAGTGGCCCCACCTATGGTTCATCTTATCCAAGCACCCACAACAAGCTCAAAGAGATCAACCCCAGCTCATAATCAGCTATGGACCCTCACGTTTGATGGATCCAAATCTAAAACAGGGTGTGGTGTTGGAATTGAGTTAACTAGCTCAAAAGGGAAAACATTTTTCTTCTTCTTATAGGTTACAATTTGGATGCACTAACAATATAGCAGAATATGAAGCATTACCTCGGGGACTGATGTTCGCACATCAGAAGAAAGTTATTGCCTTAATGGTTTAAGGAGATTCAGAAGTGATTATCAAGCAAGTAAGCAGCCAGTACACATGTCACAATAAAAGGTTGGCAGCTTATAGAAATCAGGTGTGGAACCTGATTGAAGACTTTGATGCTTTTGGGATTAGTTTAATCCCTAGAGAGGAGAATCAAATAGTTGATTCATTAGTTGTTGCCGCAAGTTCCTTGGAGCCCATGCAAGGCTCCAAGCTCAAGAGATTCTCAGTAGAATTGATATCCACCCCGGTTGTCCCTGATAATATCAGGAACTTTCAAGTCTTTGATGATGATCGACATATCCTTGCTTTTCTAGCAAGCTCAGATGTTTTCGAAGGACAGATCATCGATGAGTCCGACAGGGATCAAGGAGACTGGAACCCCGAAGACTGCGATACAAAAGGTGTCCTCAATTTAAAAATTAATAGCATTCCCAAGGGAATGGTGGCCTTAGAAAGAATTTTTGATTCAGATCCAAGGGCTCTAGAAAAGGTATCAACCGAAGATAATGGAGGTGAATATGAAACTGTTAACTTAGTTGACTCTGGCCTTGAAAGGAATGTTTACATAGGGAAAGCCTGCCCTGAAGCAATTAGAGAAAATATATTGAGGGCACTGAAGAAAAGATATTAGCTTGGGGGTATGAAGATGTAAAAACATTTGATACTTATGTGATAACTCATACTATTCCTTTGAAGCCTGAAGCTAGACCATTTTGGCAGAAACAACGTCTTGTCAACGCCCTAATTGAACCATTGATCTTTAAGGAAGTTCAGAAATTGCTTTCTGCAAGAATAATCTTCCCTGTACGACATTCAACATGGGTGGCTAACTTGGTTCCAGTTCGTAAAAAGAATGGGGAGATCAGGCTATGTGTAGATTTCAGGAATCTAAATAGAGCTTCGGAAAAAGACAACTACCCACTCCCTTCTCTGGACGAAGTCTTGCAAACTGTCAATGGGTCTCAAATGATGTCGTTCCTGGATGGTTATTCTAGGTACAATCAAGTGATCGTTAATTATAAAGATAGAATGAAGACAACCTTCACTACTAAGTGGGGAAAATTTTCTTACAGGAGGATGTCATTTGGTTTGATAAACGTTGGAGCAACCTTTCAGCGTGTAATGGATGTAGTGTTCAAAGATTTGATTGGTAAGTGCATCATCATTTATATGGATGACCTGACAGTATTCTCTAAAGATAGACTAAACCATGCTGTAGACTTGGCTAAAGTTCTTGAAAGATGTATCCAATATGGTGTTTCTCTGAATCCTAAAAAGTGTGTGTTTGGGGTTTCTGAAGGGAAACTTTTGGGACACATAATATCGAAAAGAGGGATATCGATAGACCCAGATTGAGTTGAGTCTATTCTAAAGTTAACCATGCCAAGAAGTAAGGAGATGAGATCTTTCTTTGGAAAGATCAACTTTGTGAGGAAGTTTATCACAGGTTTTGCAGAAATTGTTAAACCTTTGAACGAAATGATGAAGAAAGATGCTAGAATAGAATGGAGTAATGAGGCAAAGGCTTCTTTTTCTCAGGTTAATCAATCCATTTCGGAGGCACCAGTCCTCACCAATCCTGACTACTTGAAGCCATTTTATATTTATTCTTTTTATTCCAAACACTCATGTGCAGTTGTCCTGACACAACGAAGAGAGGAGGGGGATGAAAGGCCAATTGCCTTCATGAGCTCTCCATTTAAGAATGTTGAAGTCAAGTACCCACCTCTTGAGAAACAAGCTTTTGCGTTGGTTAGAGCTATCAAGAAGTTCAGGCATTATATCCTTCAAAGTCAGATCATTGTTGTGGTTCCTGATGCTGCTGTGAAGTCTCTACTTATGCAGAGCGAGTTGGGAGAACAAAGGGGGAAATGGATGGCTATTTTGCAGGAGTTTGATCTGGAGATTCACCCTATGAAACTTGTCTGAGGTCAAGGCCTGTCTAAAGCAATAGCGGATGTTGGTAAGAACATTACTTGTCAGCAGTACACAACATAGTCCTTTTCTAATGACTCTTGGTATGTCGATAATATTTATTTCATGCTCAATAATCGGTGCCCAGAGGGAATGAATACAACTCAGAGGAGAGCAATGAGAATGAAAAGCTCCCATTATATGCTCAAAGGAGGATTGTTATACAAAAATAATTTTGAGGGGGTTTATCTACGATGCCTCGATCAACAAGAAGCTAAGCACGCAATTGTTGAATTTCATGGGAAACATGGCACAGGTCATGGTTCTACGGATTCTTTAGCACATCAGATCCTCAGATCTGGTTATTATTGGCCATGTGTGTTTAAGGATTCCCACCAACATGTAAGGACATGTCATATATGTCAAACTTTTGCATCAAGAGAGCATCATCCATCCATGCCATTGTAGCCTGTTTATGAGGTAAGGCCATTTTCCCAATGGGCACTTGATTTTATTGGGGTAATTAACCCAAATTCTTCTATAGGACATAAATTCATTTTGACTGCCACAGATTACTGCATGAGATGGATAGAAGTTGTACCTTGCAAGAATAGCACAACAGAGGTAGTAATCAAGTTCCTCACTGAATGCATCACAACCAGGTTTGGAGTACCCTTTGCATTGGTATGTGACAATGGCCCTGCCTTTTCTTCTGTCGAGTTCATTTCATGGGCTTATGATCATAGGATTGTTTTAAAGTATTCTTCAAACTATTATCCGCAAGGAAATGGAGTTGCAGAATCAACTAATAAGAATCTCCTAGGAGTAATCAAAAAACTATTAGAGAACAATCCTAGAGACTGGCATACCTAGTTAAGATTTGCATTATGGGCAGATAGGACTAGGATCAAGGTTGCGTTGAAGACTTCACCATTTAAGCTAGTGTATGGCCAAGAGCCTGTATTCCCTATTCACTTGCAAATACCTGTCCTAAAATTTATGCAGGAATTTTACTCTAGTGATGATAGAATTGAAGAAAGGTTAGTTGGCTTGCTGAAATTAGAAGAGCAGAGAGATGTTGCCTTGCAGCAATTCTTTAGGCACTAAGCTATTGTGAAACGTTGGTTTGACAAAAGAGCCAAATGCAAGGCTTTCAAGATATCAGACCTTGTCTTATTGTGGGATAAAGTTAATGAGAAGAAGGGTGACCACCAGAAGTTTGATAAGCTCTGGTTGGGTCCCTATCAAATTACTAAAATCCTAGGAGAAAATTCCTTCCGGCTGAGTAGTTTAACAGGAGAACCTGTTCCATTTCCTGTCGATGGACAGTTCTCAAACATTATTTTG
>VDFB02273228.1:0-47548 GCA_007258455.2 Sequoia sempervirens | reverse complement strand
TGAATCTAATGATGAATTCTTAAACATATCTTGCTTTGGCTTGATGAATTTCACTGTTGTATGTTGCTTATGTTCATTTTGATGATCCAATGTTGATGCTTAATGGCTAATTTAATGGTTTTATCATGATTTTAAGCTAACACTTGGATGAAAATGTTGTCAACATTTGGATTCTCACATTGGTGTTTGATGAATGTAGGTTAAGTCTAGCAAGGCAGTGGTTGGAGAGGCTAAAGGACACAAAGGGATCATCCATCTCTGAGGCAGAAGGAATGAAGTTGTACCTGAAGAGTAGGATTCCTGGGGGGCAAGGTGACATCAGTCTGGTTTGAGGTTTCAGATATGAATATGCACACCCTACTACGAAGGACTAAGGCTATCATGGGATACAGTAACTGGGCACTAGCTGGATGACGCAGCGACCTACAGTGCAGTCATTAATGAATACCAATTGAGCAAGAGAGAATGGGACAATGCGATGAGGCAGCTAAAGAATGATATTAATGCTATTGAATGGCGAACTAGGATTTTGCCTATGCCACTTGTGAATAGCTTGTAGAGGACGTGATGAAGGCTAGAATGGAGCAAGGTATGCGCGAAGTGGTGAAGCAGTTAATGCAAAGCTGCATCGAAAGTCATGCTTCCTCATTGTTTCACTTTGCCTCTTCTTCACACATTTTGATCTGAGTTATGAGGGAGATCCTATGCCAATCTGGTTGGTGCCCTTGCATTTAATGCATGCTTGACTTTGTTTCAAATTCTTCTAGGGTTGACTTGCTCTGGGACCGACTTATTGTAAACCCTAAACTGGGCTGACGCATCTGACACGTTTTATAAATATGGTGTTTTGCCTCTTTTGTAAGGGTTAGAAAGGTTAGAAAAGAGTTAAGAAAGGGTTAGAAAGTTTTAGAAGGGTTAGAAAAGTTGGAAAGAAAGCTGGAAAATTAGTTAGCAAGCTGGAAGAGGAGAAAGGTAGAGAAAAGGTTAGAGAAAGCAAGTTAGGGTTTTTAAGTTAGACATTTTTTGCAGTTCGGCAGGAGGAGGAGGTGATGTATCTTCCTTGATTTTCTTAGCATAGATGGAGATAATTTGAAGACATGGTTTTTCTGTACACTGGTGATCTTGCCAGATTTGTAAATGTTGCTTATCTGTTTCATTGACAGTAGGAGCAGCCAGACTTAAACCTACTTTATATTATGCTCTAGAATGGTATTCATTTTGGGTTAATCATTTGATTTGAAAAGCTTTCAAGGAATAAAATTTTATCTTATGTTTTGTTTGAATGATGATTCGCAATCTACTGTTAAAGTTTGCACTATGAATGAATGAAACTTTGTATCAATTACAGGTTAATTTTATTCTACAGTTCTAGTTTAGGAATTCCTTGGAAGGCAACAAGTCTGATTAGTTGAATGAATCAACATCCTTTTCAGTTTGAAAACCTTGATCTATCTTTTTTTTTATTTCTTTAAAAACCACCGGTTAAAGTAGGTTTAGATAGATGTTTGATCTTGCACCAATCCAAAAGCTCAAAACCAATAGGCCCCTTGAATATTACAGCCATATTGACCACTTCGTGAAACAACAACGTTATGAACCAACATCAAAGACCTTGGGAGGTGATCAGTTTGATTATTGATTGTCTCTTTCACGAGAGGTGAGATACTTTCACTTTTATCTTACCTGGATGTTGTGGGTCAACTTGGCACCTCAACACTACCCAAAGGTAATGACCAACCTAAGGAATCTAATGAAACCATCATCAAAATCCTAAAGCATATTGTCAATGATACTAGCTGTGATTGGTATTTTCAGCTTCATCCTACTTTATGGGTTTATTGCACTAGTATTTGCTCATCTATCAGAGCCACCCCATATTCCCTTTTCTTCACAACCAAATCTATTTTTCTAATAATTATTGAGTTACCGTCCTTGTACATTTCCTTGTAAGATCTCATTGATGATGAGGAGTACTGAGTTGCATGTCTCCAAAGGTAGAACTACTTGATGAAAAAGACTCAATGCTCTAAACCACTTGAAGAAATATCAAAATTGGTTGCATTACATCTACAATGAGCACATTGAGACCAAATATTTTTAAATTGGTGACCTTGTCTTGTAACAAAATCAAAAGAACATAACTCAAGATCATGAAAAGAAAGGAAAGGTTGAGTCATTGCTAGATATAGATATGGAGCATACAAGTTGGCTACATCTAAATTTCAAGAGATTGAAGAGCCACTAATTATCATTCATCTCAAGTATTTCCATGCTTGAACATGTATCTATTCAAAAGTCTCAAAGAAGTCAAAAAATAAAATAAAGTAAAAGAATTAAAAATAAAGAATAAAGATAAAAATTATCCTCTAGTGAAACCATTTCTATGGTGCCTTGGGCAAGTACCATGAATAAAACCTACTTACAAGTATCATGTGTAGTACCTTGTATCTATTACCTATCTTTTGTATTTTTAACTTAGGGGCATCTTCGTTGCATGCTTCCCATCCATTTCATATGTCATATATCACCATCTTATTGCATCCATCCATGTACATCTTGTTTTGACTTTGTAAAGGTTTTGAAAAAACCTATTGACTTATGCTTTAGGAAATCCTTTGATCACTCCTTATATGCACATTTAGTATTGTGACATGTGCTCCCTTTGATTCATAATCCCCATAAGCCAAGACATATAATAACAAATAAACCTACAAAAACATTGATGCTCTTCAACCCTTTTCTTTTACTCATATCAAACATAAGAAAAACAATTAAACATCCCAAAAATGATCGATTTAATTTACATGTAGGATTATGTTTAAGTTTTGGAGAAAACCTTGTTAATAATCACATTGTTCATCCTACCATCAAGATATATCATTACCACATACAATATCAATATCACTATCTTATCCTTTAAATCACTTAGTTTTTTACTATAGAAAGAAGCAAATATCTATGTGTCTTTTTATTCACTTTTCAAACTCACTTGATTTTTTTTGTTTTTGTTTTTTTCCTTCAATGTATTCCACCAAGATTGTTGTGATCCATTATATCTAGTTCTATTGATCCCAATGTATATATTTCCGTAGACCAAAAAATGGATAATAAATAGTCTTGAGTATCATGAGATGGTATAGTTTATTAGTTATCTAATGAAGTACATGTTTAATGATACTGCATATCATTATATTCATGTTAAGATTTGTAAGTTGTCTTATATGCAATATAGTCTAGGTTTAATGATTAAGAGTATCCTGATTGGTGGATTGTTTATTATTAAGGGAAATTGTGTTTAGTAAATTGACCATGTATATATCTATGTTATTTTCAGAGTAAGTAAAGTTATGTTTTGAGACTGAGGATAAATTTCCATGTAAATTCCAAGGATACAACCCTTTCAAATCATAGAATGATAAATAAAATTGTTGGTTTTCAATACTCATTTCTTCATTAAGGGTGTTAGTGATCTCTGATTTAGGGATCTTATTAATTTAGTCATTTAAGTGTGATGTAGATACATATAAATACATATACATGTATACATACACACACACACACACATATATATATATATATATATATGTTGTGTGTGTGTGTGCATGTGTATATATGTATTTGTATGTATGCATGTATGTATGTGCATATGTATGTATGTATATATGTATTTATGTATATATATACATATATACATACATATGTATGTATGTATATGTGTGTAGATATTTATATAAACATTGTTATTGTGAAGTATCTATGCAAGTAAAATATTATCTTGTATTGAAAAGATTAAGATAGAGGTGTGTGAACAATGACACATATACATATAGGAATGTGACCTTGCACTTTAAAACATTGGCCAAAGTAATGTAATTGTTGCTTGTATTGTCAATTCATAATGTTTGATAGGATGCATGTTAGTCGGAGTTGTCATGCTTAGCTAGAGGATATTTAGAGTTGCATGGAAGATTGTATGTGATAGATTTAGTACACCTCATATGTTTGTAGAATTTTGTATCTATTAACCTTGTGAAGGGTAGGTCCATTTATAGTTGGAAGGTGTGTGGGGAACCATTGGTTTAAGGTTGGAGGAAAAGCACTTGGATGATGCTCTGAGCCCTCTTGTAGTTGAAGAACATTAAAGGCTTGCTCATATAGAGACAAATTGTATATATATCATGTTATAATTTAAAAAGTTGTAAAATTATATGTTTTAATTTGTATGCATGTTTATTAGCAACTCTCATGTACAAGTAGTGAAATTGTCAAATTGATTTATATGAGAATGCACATAAGTGTTAATTTTATTTGAAAGGAAACATTTCTATTTATATTTACAATATTTTCATACTTTATTATTGTTTAAATATATCAATAAACTCATTAAAACAAGTATGCCAATATTCCTATTTTTTTAAAATTGAAGAAATTTAATAGAAAATTTAGATAATGAATTATAATTCGTTACGCTAGGGGAGATTTTGATTCCTTATTTTTGATATGTAGGTGTTAGGAGATAAAGAGGAGAATGAACCCCTATTAGAGTGTGGGCATGATGATGCAAGGGTGACTAATATATGGAGATATTGGTGTAATATATCATTCAAAACACCATTACATCCCCCATGAACTTAGGAGGTCGATCCAATGGAGAGGTTGTGGAGAGGATGTCCACATGGGCAGAGAGGGAATGGATATGGAGGTATGGGAGAGGATGTAGAGATTGTGGGAGATATAAAGTAGAGGGAGAGGGAGGGGTGCCCATGATGGTAGCTCCCCTAAAGTAGATCAATTATAAGAGATAAGAGAACAATAATCTAGGTATATGGTTGGTAATTTTTTGATGTTGTATTTGTGATTTTTGTACTATTTCTAATCCAACAAATGCAATGCATGTTTGGTTTTTGTGAGATTACCACATAGTGGATGCCACTCAATTCATTGATAGTAGAGTGACTTAAACAATATGATCTAGACATTGCTACAAACATGATTGAGCATATTCATGCTGAGGTGGTATTATTTGCACTACTTAATCCAATGAGTCGAGTGGAATTTGTATAAAGGGGCACAAATGATCAACCATGACATGTATAAAAGAACTCAACTATGATATTGAATTGATGCTCTAATATAATAGAGAAAAACAATAGTTGTTTTGATTTATTAAATGATTTTTTACCTCCAATCTAGTCTTATTGCTATGGTTGCATCCTTATGAGAAAACCCATTTATTTTTATTACAACAAAGCACTTTCAATTGATATGTGCCTATATTCTCTAACTTAAAGTATAATCTACCATAATATAATTGTAGAGTAGGGGAATTTGTCACCCCAAGGCTCCAGATTAGGGGAGAGCCCCAAGGAATGAACTGCCCTAAACTACCTCATGTTGTTCGACGGGTGTTTCAAAAATCAGGTGAGCTGGCCATAGAGGCTTTAGATTGCAAACCATACAACTCACTATTTGAGGATGACAACATGGAACCAAACTCCAGCATGATACATTGGTGTCTCTGGGACAAATTGGTGTCTTGTATAGACAGAGGTCTACAAAACGGATAGAAAACAAAAAGGTCCTACTTATGACCCAACTGATAGATTTTTACAGTTTGACAGATAAAATATAGAAAATAAAAAGTACAAGAAGAATACTGAAAAGTATTCTAGTGTAGAAACGACAAAGAAAGAGGAGGAAAAGATACTACTCCACCCACACTTTGATTCTTTAGCTTTAACTTAAAAAGGATGAACCAACACCTACACACACTGAAACAAGAAAAATGTTAGGCTATGTTTTGAGGTCTACCTCAGTCAGACCCCTGTTTTGGTGTTCTCACCTCCATGGATAGCCATATATGCAACAAGATAGAGAAATCGGTAAAGGAAAGAAAGGAAATGACACTATCAAATAGAGTTCAAAGATAGTCTGAATGTTGCTCTATAAGACACAATTATGCAAATAAAATAACAAGAGAAATATCACCTTTCCTTCTGCTAGCACTCAAGGCTGAGAGGAGAAGATGATGAGGAGCTACACCTTGCCAAGAAAATGGAGCTTCATTGACCTGCAAAGATGGTGGAGTTGCAACAAGAATATATTGTAAAATCCAAGTAGAGAGGAGAAAAAATCAAGAATCGCCAAGAAGAGAGCAAGAGTGAGCTTGAGAGAGTGAGAGAATGGAAGAATGAGCAAGAAGTTGCAAGAATTTGCATAAAGGAATGAAAGAATTGAGTTTGAATACTTGAAATGGAGGTAAAAAGGTCATTTTTTGTCGGTCAAGGGTCGATAGAAGACGTTACCTTTGCAGCCAAACAGAGACGTAACAATTGTGCAAATTCTAGGGGAAGGAATCCTGTCAGGATAGAAGCATGGTGCGTGAATATTCGTGCGCCACACTCACATCTTTGATAGAAATTCCTCCACCAATGCAAAAATACAAGGCCACGTGGAAGGAATAAGTTGATAGTGATGGGTTTTACATCATCGAACTTATAAGTTCTAAGGTAAGGATAAAATAAATGGGGAATTTTCCTAGGGTGCAAATTCACGCCATTACATTTTTCCCCCACTTTAACGAGTGTACATGTTAGTGCAGATGTGAGCTAAAGTAGAAAGAGATTGAAGAGAATATTTCAATAGCATTGAGGAAGTAGATCTTCGATTTGGTGCACCTAGACATGAAGGAAGGAGAAATGGCACTGCAGGTTCTCGATCCTGCAAAGCTAGTTGAACATGAAAGAGATGAGGCTTCACAGGTTCTCGGTCCTACAAAGCAAGCTATGATCTCACCACAAACAGGTTAGGCTATAGACAAAACATGTTAGGAAAAAAAATCATAAGACACGCAAGCCAACATGATAATAGCCTAATTAGATACACTAGTCAGGTAAGCCTATGACTGTTGTAAACTACGTTGTAGGGAAGTCATAGAAAAGACAGGTCTAGTCGGGCAGCCCCTAAGCTAGATGTGAGGATATATGATGTCTGACACCAATACACAATGACATCAAATACTAGATAAAAGACACTTAATTGCAAGACATCAGTGAATTCAATTGAAGGAGAAGATTTCAAAGGGGGTTCCTTTGGTAGGAAACCCTTCAAGACACCAAGGGGTACATTCAAAGGAACACTTCGATTGAAAGACACCACATTTTCTACAAGTTATTTTTTCATCAAGGAATCCTTTTGAAATATCCTTTCATCAAGGAATTCGTTGGAAATAATGCTCCTTCTCATAGGAAATTTTTCAAACTCTTTCATTTTAGAAAGAGTGCTCTTTTTTCAAAGGAAAATTTTCAGACTCTTTCACATATGAGATCCTTTTCAAAAGAAAATTCATCTAGGAATCTCGAGAGAATACCACATTTTGGAAAATGAGAGGCTTCAAGAAGGGATTCTTTAATCAAGGAATTCATTGTAAAGAAAATTGACACCAAGGAATCCTTTTGAAAGAATTCACCCTATTGAAAAATAGAACAACATGGTAGCCCCCCCTTTGGATGGTGTGTGTTGCGCAAAGGAGCACATGGCATTCTAAAGAGAAAAAAGGGAGGCAAAGATATTGTGGCATGCAACACATAATCAGGTATTTCATGGTATGTTGTCACACATAAGCGAGGGACAACACATAAGAACCACAAAATCAAGAATCATACAAGTAAAGAAAGAAAAACATAGATGAAGACATCAAGAGATAGGGGATCTAAGAGTTCAGGGTCAAATCTATTCATAGATACAAATAGATATAAAATACGTTGTATGAACGAATAGTCATCAATCCCCAAAGTTCTCAGATCATGAAGAAGAGCACATGAACAAAATAAAAATAAATTTTGGGTCAACATGGAAGAAGGCATAAATGCCCCTAATGCTTTGCATTGTCCCCAATATCAAAAAGAAATTTCATGACATATATAAGAATGATTATACACATAGAAGAAGTGTATGAAATTTTTTATGTGCCTATATCCAATCACCTACAAGGGTAGCAAGGGTCCTCCAGGCAGGATCACAAACAAAAAAATACAAGCAAATGGGAACAAAAACACACAAACAAATCTAATCTACAAATAAAGAAGAGGTACCACCCTAGTCCTCATTGATCAATAGGTCGTCCTGCTCCCAATCTAGATCATTGTAAGGGGAGAGTGGATGAGCCTGCAAGGGTGTGATAGCAAGTGATGTACCCTTTGACTCACTTACAACAAGGGCCAAGGAAGAGGTCCCCTCAATGTCTTCTTCACTAAGCTCTTATGAAGCAAAATTCATCGACCTTGCAAAGATTGAAGACAAAGCCAAGATATCATCCACTGAATTAAACATGTACTTCACCAGAGTTCCATGTGTCAATAAGGTGGGAGAAGAAGGAGGCGCCCGAGAGCCACTGCCAACCTCATCAAGAGTGGTAGTGACAAAATTTTGGGATGCAAGGGCCACCTCTATCACTAGGATGACGCAGGCCAACACAAAACCAATTTCCAAAGAAGGCGATCCCTTCTTTCGACCTCCACTTGCAGCAAGGTCGTCCTCCAACTTGCACTTTAGCGGAGGATGTGGAATCCACACAAAAGAACTGGAAGCCAAGGAGGAAGAATACAAAGCTACAACAAACACCACCATTGTATTCGACATTTCTATGGGTTGAGAGAAGGGATGGATGTCTGGGAGGGACATCAAAAGAGGGGGCTCCACGGAGGGAGCAAGAAAACCTGCACCCTTTTGGTGTGAGCATCATCAAGACCCATTAAAGGAGCCGAAAGGAGAAAAAAGGCGATTGGAATTGAGGCAGGAACAATAAAAGGAAGTGAAACAATAGAAGAGGATATAGAGGTGGATGCCACTGGCTTCCCCTCTGTCTTCTAAAAGGCAGCGTGTTCGGTAGCCAAAGCCTTTTGCCTGTGCTTGCACTCACACACAAGCTGGTTACGTTGACTACAAGCACTGGAAGATGTAGCCTAAGAAGAGACCAAAGGTTGTTGCTCAGTTGTAAGAGTATCCTTCACAACCATGGCCGGTGGAAGGATGGTCTCCTGGGCAAGAGGAGAAGCAACCACAGGAAGAGAAACAAAAATAGGTGCCTCGGCAGTGGGCCTCTTCTCGTTCTCTACCTTAGGGGTAGGTAGAGGAACAATAGGAGGCTGCAAAGGCCAAGACATAGGAGTAGCCCCATGAGGACCCTTCCCCTTGCCATAAACAACGGGTCTAGGAACTGTGGGAAAAGAAAGAAGATCAAAGACTTGATGCTTCACTTTTCGCCAAGCGGGCACCATCACACTTCCCATGTGAGGCTGGGAGTAGGAGTTGAAGGTGTTGCAACGAGATGAGAAGCGAAAGAAAAATTAGATGACACAGAAGGAGAAGGCCCTTAAGCACAAGCAAGCTTCCCCTTCCCCTTTTGTTGGGTAGAAGAAGCAACTTGTTGCTGCACAATCATGGAATCCTTCATAGAGATTAGCATAGGGGAGACTAGATAGCTAGCCTTCGACACTGAGCCCCCAGTCTTATACTTAATATATGCCTTATATAGAAAATCTCTCCTAGGAGGGAGAGGTCTGATCGGGGTAGGCCAAAAGTGATCCAGTGTAAAACCACCACATGACACTAACAACTTATAGTCAGTGTCATTCACTACATGCACAAAACCTTCATGAAGGAATTTTGAACATTTATGAACCACAGAGGTGACACTGTTCATAGAGGCCAGCCAGGGAATACCTAGCCTAACTCGGGGCAGGTTAGACTTTGGAATGATAACAAATGAAACATCAACAGCCTTGGGTCCTACTAAGAATGACAAAGAAATAGAGCCCATAGGGGCGACAAATAGTTCTTCATGCATACAAAGTGTGGTCTTTGAGTCTTCGTATCTCTCCTTATGTAAGTTGTTTATAGATAGAGTCTCTTCTATTATCACATTAACCTGACTCGTCAAATCGACTAAGACACCAGTTACAACGTTTCCATTGATCTGGGCAAGAATGTATAGCGGGGAAGGCTCTTTCTTAAGAGGTTGATCATGCAAGGTGAATGTTAGGTTAGGTGTCGTACTCACATTTTTAGGAGGGATACACATGAATGAAACCATGTTCACGTACTCTGATGGAATGAACTCATATGATGTAGAAGATTGTACTGATAGATAGTGACCTACTTAGATTCCATTTTTGAATATCCAAGAGTCCTTCTACCTACATATCTAGGGGTCATAGACTATGTCACAAAGCTACACACTTTTTGACACATAAATCTACAATACACCTAGGACACGAGAGAAAGATTCTCCAATACCAAGAAACGAAAAACAAGGAGTTCACGTCAGGTTCACCAAAAATGTAGAGTAGGGGGATTCATCACCCTTGAGGCTCCAAGACACTGGAGAGCCCCAAGGAACGAACTACCCTAAACTACCTCAGGTTGTTTGACGAGTGTTTCAAAAATCAGGTGAGCCGACCATAGAGGTTTCAGACTATAGACCAAACAACTCATTGTTTGAGGGTCTGACAGTGTGAGAACTAGACTCCAACGCAACGCATTGGTGTCTTGTATTAACAAAGGTCTAACAAGTAGGTAGAAAATGGAAAGGGCCTACTTATGACCTGACTGACAGAGTTTTACTATTTGACAAATAAAATTTAGAAAATAAAAAGTACAACAAGAATAATAATGAAAACTATTCTAGTGCAGAAATGACAAAGAAAGAGGAGGAAAAGATACCACTCCACCCTCACTTCGATTCTTCAACTTTAACTTCAAAAGGATGAACCAACACCTACACATACAAAAACTGGAAAAATGTTGGGTTGTGTTTTGAGGTCTGCCTTAGTCAGACCCCCCTTTTGGTGTTCCCACCTCCATAGATAGCCAGATATGCAACGAGATAGAGAAATCAGTAAAGGAAAGAAAGGAAATAACACTATCAAATAGAGTGCAAAGACAACTTGAATGCTACTCTATAAGACACAATGATGCAAATAAAATGACAAGAGAAATATCACCTTTCCTCTTGCTAGCACTCAAGGCTGAGAGGAGAAGATGATGAGGGTCTACGCCTTGCCAAGAGGATGAAGCTTTGTCAACCTGCAAAGATGGAAAAGTTGCAACAAGAATAAATTGTAGAAGCCAAGTAGAGAGGAGAGAAAATCAAGAATCACCAAGAGGGCAAGAGTGAGCTTGAGAGAGTGAGAGCAAGGAAGAATGAGCAAGAAGTTGCAAGAATTCACATGAAGGAATGAAATAATTGAGTTTGAATACTTGAAATGGAGGTAAAAGGTCATTTTTTGTCAGTTAAGGGTCGACAAAAGATGTTACCTTCATAGAAAACTGAAGACATTATGGTTTTGTAGATTCCACAGGCAGTAATCTTGTTAGGATGAAAGCACGACACGTAGATGTCTGCGCGACGCATGTGGATCCCCGATAGAAATTCCTCCATTAAGGCAAAAAAAAGGCCACACGAAAGGAATAAGTTGACATCGACGAGTTTTTCATCATCAAGCTTATAGTTTCTAAGGTAAGGATAAAATAAATGGAGAATTCGCCTAAGGTGAAAATTTGCACCATAATAATAATATATCTTAGGTCATAACCTTTTAATAATTGTTGAATCTAACACCTTTAACCTTGGACTCTCTCTTGGCTCATTCTCTTTATAACTATGCTTAGATGTCCAACCTAGCTAAAATTGTCTCCCATCTTCCTTTGATGATGTTCAATGACCGTGGAACCTAATACATACATCATTCTCTAGCCTCCTTAATGATTTGTGTTGGCCACAAGGTGGTACAAAGCTCAATACTCCTTGAAACATGTAGTTGACTAGTGAGGGCTAATTTCTTGAACCAAAACAAAACAACAAAAAATAAATTTTTGTGGTATCTAATATCTAAACTCACTACCACATCAACATTTGCATACTTAGCGATAAATAGACATATTGCATGGTTGCTTGATGTCTTTGATCTTTGTTCACAAATAGGTAAATTAGTTTGCCTAAGGGTTTGATTGGGGAGAAAACAACCCTTGCTTACTAAGCTCCTTAAAGGCTTTTATCAACATCTCTAGTTTATTGCAAATTAAGATATCCAAAGATATGACAAACCAATTTCTAGATTATAAAACATGTCAAGTTAATTTTCTATAGTAAATATCAATTCCACTCAAGAAGGTGCCACATAATTGATTAGGAATGATTTCACATTACAATTTAGCCCAAAATTAAAGAAAGGCTTAGTTTGTTATTTGTCAAAGCATCACTAACCAAGATCCGGTATCCAATCATCATTTAGATCACAAAACAATAGTTTGCAACCTAACACCTTCAAGTTGCTCCTAAAACTAAGTAACCATAATCCATCTTTGTCATTTCAATTACTTTATTTACAATTTATTATCTCAACTTGTAGATCCTAAGATGAATTTCATTATTAGTTGATTTATTTATTAGAATATATGCTTTTTTCTATAAGATTTCAATCCCAAAATATAAATCTCCTTATGAACTTTAATCCCCAAATACCAAAAAAAATATGATACCATATCATAAAATATTATACAATTATTAAAATTGTCTAACCAAATCTTTTTACTACAACAAAATACTTTCAATTGATATGCTACTAAATTCTCCAACTTAAATTAAATATACCAAAATAGAATATATCTTAGGCCACATAAGAAATTAACTTTCCCCGCCCCTAGTAATTCCAAAACTAGAAGCAGTCGAGTACCGATCTCCTCTCTCTATTCTCTGCTAACTTGGCCGAGATGAAAAAAAAAGGCTGTACGTACGTTTGAGCAAATCGAAAAATCTTGTGATAGTTTTTTATACGTTTTCTTGGGTTTTGGTCGTTTTGGTAGTTATCCTTTCTTCTCCCACGGTAAGCGCCGCCCTGACCTATTTTTTCACGATGTATGTCCGAATAGGCATGCATGCATGCATGAATGGATGGACTCATGCATGGATCCATGCGTACTAGAAGGTAAGGTAGTTGGAAGATAGTTGGGACGGCCGAATATGAAATCACGCGGAGAGACGGGGAAAGTAGCTGAGAAAAAGCAGGCCCAACTTGCACTTTTCCTCCGCTAAAATAGCTGCCCAATTTAGCCGAGTACAAAAAAGCGTTGATGCATTCAAAGCGCCAAATTGGAGGGAATATGTGTATTTTATGTGAGCAACTTGCACAGGTGGTTGGTGGCCTCATTATAGGTGGGCCCATGCAAGTGGACACCGAGCTTGTCGGGATTAGAGGTCTTTTATTACATACAAAAGTGCAAGTGGTTCACCCAATTGCCTCACCATACACATTGATGGCGACCGCCGCACGTAAATCCAGGCGCCCCGTTGATTCTCGCTCTCCGTTTAAACGGCGCCGATTTAACCGAGTATTTTCTTTTCCCACTGGGAAAAAATATTTAGTCAAATTGGTGGCGGCTATGATAGGATGTGGCTTATCTGGGCTTGAAGGTACAAGTGTGTGTCGGTGCGGTTCAAGTTGAAGGGAAACTTGGCCGATTTTGACCCAAGAGTACTACCACTAAATCAATCGCTTTCCAACTTGATATAAAAGTCAAATGATGGTGTCTTTTTTGGGTTTTTAATTATTAAATTTTTGAGAGTTTTGAAAATTATAGTAAATTAAGGGGTCGTGATCATGAGGGAAATTCTAGGCTTGATCATGTTTGATTCACACAAGTTTTGGGATGGGTGACCTTTGAATATCTAGGTCGTGACACTTCATTTATGAGAATATCGTCTCAATCCAACAAATGTTAAATGGTCTATTAGTCGCACGATACATGCGTTTGTAGGAACCACTATTGATGAAATATGGGTCAACAAATTTGACTTAAAAACTATGTCGTTGATATTAATATTATAACTTGAAGGATATCTCTTACGTATCAATCAAATTAGAAATATCTATAGACTAGTATATATATATATATATATATATATATATATATATATATTAATAATGTATATAAAAAATGTCGAGAGATATCCTTCTTGATGCGCCTATGGAATTTTTTGTGAGAAATTGATTAAAAAATAGGCGCCTCGAAAAGGATATCTCTCGGTGTTTTTTATATATATTATTAATAAATATATATATGCTTGTAGCATTCACAATGCAAAATGGAAGACAACATTATTAGGGTTAAAGTTAGGGTTAGGGTAAGGGTTAGCATTAGGAATAGGGTTAGGGTTAGGTTTAGTGTTAAGGTTATGGTTAGGGTTAGGTTAAGTTTAGGGTTGAGATTAGCGTTATGGTTAAGGTTGGATCTATAATTATAGTTAGGGTGAGGGTTACGATTAAAGATATAATTAGGGTTAGGGCTAGGGTTTTAGGGTGGGTGACCTTCAAAAAAGTCTTGACACTTTAGCTATGTGAATATCATCTCGATACAATGAATGTTAAATGGTCCATTAGTTACATGAGGCATGGATTTGTAGGAACCACTACTAATGAAATATGGATAAATGAATTTGACTAAAAAACCATGTTGTTGATAAGTAGGAGGTATTTTCCACAGTGTGTCAAATTGTGATATTGCTATTAGGATTCAACCGTGTAGTTTGGAGTCAAACTCATTGACCCATGTTTCATGAGTGCTTCACCTCTGTGAGCATCACCTAGATGCAATGAGTGCTAAGTGCACCATTCATTATCATGAGAGATGGGTTCTTGTGAACCACAAGAACCCATCTCACAAGAACCCATCTCTCATGATAATGAATGGTGCACTTAGCACTCATTGCATCTAGGTGATGCTCACAGAGGTGAAGCACTCATGAAACATGGGTCAATGAGTTTGACTCCAAACTACACGGTTGAAACCTAATAGCAATATCACAACTATGTTGTTGATATTAATGTCATAACTGGAAGGATACCTTTTACTTATCAATCAAATTAGAAATATTTATAGATAAAGTGTGTCAATTGCAATGTTATTTTTATAAAATTATAATTTTTTAAATGTGATTAGTATATTCTTATTAATTTTAGATTTTTTTTTAGACTACAGGAATCGTAAATTGTAGTTCGCCTAGTGAACTTTTATCATGTGACTGGTGATGCTGGTGCGACACACCCTCATGTACTACGAAGACGGGCTAAGACTAGACCTCATGACCTCTTGTTTACAACACGATGCTTTAACCAATCAAACCAAAACCAACCCCAATTTTAAATCTATTTTGATAACAATATTTTGACAAATGATATATTTTTATATTAAATTTGATTTATAATATAATCTCTATTCTCATATTTATGAACAACTTGATAATCAAAAAGAGATTGTCATTCTTCTGCCATCGTTTTCTGCGGGCCACTATCTTCAACACCATTTTTAATTTGAGGAGTTTCAGTCTACTTCTTCCAACTAAGTTTTATAGTTGGAACTTTTATTGTTTGTATGGCGTGGTTTTAGTGCCTTGTCCCTTTCAACTTGGTCACTCGGCTTCCCAATTGACATCTTCATAACCTTTTCAACCTTAAATTCATTAATTTAGGATTCGAATCTGACGGCCATTTACACGTTCTATTAAGAAAATTATTAGTATGGTACTCCCAAGAGTCCGAGTTCGACCCCCCCTCCCTTTAGCCCCCCTCCCTTTAGTTTATTTTATACATGTGCAATGAAAATCTGCTCTTCACTACAATTCACACAAGGATAACGTTTAGGATTGGGGATTGATAATTAAAATAAATGTAGAAAAATTAATTAAATGTGTGAGTATTTAATTATAATTTTGATATAGATATTTTTTTATTAGATATGAGATATTTTTTTAAGGTGTTATAATTTTGTGATTTGTTGTTAATTTGTGCATTTGATTATGTATTATTTGGATTCACTTTTGCAAGTAGAGATTTGATCTCTACAAGTGTAAAATTAAATTTGCATATAAACTTGAACTATAACTCACAAATTTGATTTGGTCAAGGGTGGACTATTGGAATTTATTTGCATGAATTTATGATGTCTAAATGTACTAAAGGATAGGTGGCGTTTATGAACACCTTTAGAGAATATACTAAACTATAATGATCAAATTCTCCTTAGCCAAAGCTTTAATGGACTATCTTTACACTTACGAACAAAGGATTGACGATAACAAGCAAACATGCAATAGAGCTAAGATGACTTGTGTTGAAGTAATAGTTTCAAAGTGTTGCTAAAATGCTCTCATAAATGCTCAATGGTCACACTTTTTCACAACTCCTATATGATCTCCAACATGATTTTCAAGTGAGCAAACAAATACCTTTAATCTCAAAATCTAACACACAAATCAACACAAATATGTGCTTGGTTAGCTCACAATGACTACTAGGAGGGAGTTAGTAGAATAAAGGCGGAATTTGAATTTGAACCTTAAACTTTTAAGGTTCAAATCTCTAACCATGGAAGTGACCTAAGCCACTTGTCTACACCCGCATATCTAATCTAGGGTGATGAAAATAGATCTAGGGATCAATGTTGATGGGATTGGGATATGAGCTAAGTTCAACAAGAATATGCCACTTGTCGGAAAGTTATTACATTTAGGACATTCTAATCAAAGTGGACCCAAAACATAAGGGAAAAAGGCACATATGCAATTTTTACCATTACATTTTGCTCTCACTTTAAAACCAAATCATGATATTGTGCAAGTCAAGCATCTTTGGCCTTGTAATCATCAATAAATCATCTAACCAACAACTTTGAATCACTGAATGTATATCAATACATTTAAATTTCAAAGAAATGGTTGTCTCAACATCATAATCAATGATTTTTATTTGGTTATATTATTTGTACACATAAATTCTAACTAAAAAGATAAAGGGATCAAGTCACTCAATGGTGGCATCATTATCACACATGCCCCAAACAAGTCATACATTTAGAAGAATCAAAGAAAACGGTCTAGTGAGATGGGATGAAAGCATAAAGGTGCATCTCACTTGTGGGCCACATGTTGATTTAACAGTCATGCAAAATAATATGCCACAATCTTAGGACATAAGGATAATATATAAAGCTGATTGCAAATGACATTATCAACATGAGTGACCCTTTTCCTTCAAGTTGCATACAAGGATTTCATTAGACACAAATTGCTAATTCAAATAACATTTTTCATGATCAAACAAAGTCATCGTAACACAAAAAATTGCATGAAAGTAGTCCTCACAACAAGATTTATGAAAAATATAGATTTTTGTATTATTATTAATTTTTTAATATTTGTAATCAATGTAGGTTCATTATAAAAAATAAAGACATTTATTTGACATACATGCAGAAATAGTAGACAATAAAAACTTAGAAAAATGCAATGCCGCCTCTTTGTATTGATGCCTTTTTGTAAACAACCAAAGAAAGGGGTCTTGTTCAAATGGTATGGAGTGTTTTGAGGATGATTTGAGTTATAATAGGATCAAAATCGTAAAAGACATGCTTATTGCCAATGGACACTAAAATAGATACAAAACAAGATAGAAAAGTATAAAGCATACACTTTTCATCTCTATGTTAATACAAAGTTGAAAAACTAGATAAAATCATAATCAAACCATGCACAATAACAATATATTTTATTGTCAATTATACCAAAAACATGCACTTCACAACTCCATAAATTCAATAAACAATCAAGAACTAACATGACATTATTATTAATTAATTTATAGTTTTTTTTCCACCAAGAACCCATATAATTATTGTCCACCAAGCAAAGATTTTGAAAACAAAAATTATTTACCATGAAAAATAAATTAACAGACATTAAGAAAGGCATTTAATTTTTTATTTTGCAGAGTGAAAAGATAGCGAAACCTTATCCTTATAGTTATGAATATTCTGAGTAATAATTGAATATGACTTCCCATCTGGTCAAGAATAATTGTATATTTGAAAAGCTACGGAATATCCAGTCCCAATCATTGAATACGTCCGGCAAGTGGGTTCTAGTATTATAAAGTTTGCCCTTGTAAATTATGGTCGGGAGTAGTTTAGTTTTACAAGTGGAGTTTAATATTCGAATAATTATTACAAGCTGGTTAGCAAGTTGAGCGTGGAATAAGTATATTGTGTTTAATTTTTTATTATTATTAAATAAGTTTTCCCATTCTACCAATTTCAACTTGAAGAGGTGTTGTTTACATGGAGCATTTTAAATTCCTTAAAATATACAGGCTTGAACATAATATCAATGCGGGGGTGGAGGGTGAAGGCAAGAGGTCACGAGGTCTAATCTCTCCTCCCTCCTCAAGATTGAAATTTAAAATGAGGATTAAATAAAATTAATAGAAAAATAAGAGAAAATACAATTAAGTTGTGATAAATATAAATAGAAAGAAAAATGATTAAAAACATATAAAATGACTAAATGAAAAGAGAACAAATGAGGAAATAGAAGGAAATGAATAAGATAAAAAGAAGGTAGAGTTCATAAAAATAATAGTAAATAATAGAGAAAAAAGTATATAATAGTAAATGAAGAGAAAAACAAAAGAGGATAAAAGAAAATATCTAAATAGTAAATGAAGAGAAAAGTAAAAGAAATAAAATAAAATATCTAAATATAGAAATCATATAAATAGATTACACATTCAATGCCATTTTTGTAAATATATCAAGAAAAATATTTAAAAAAAAATTGGGATAGATTTCTCTAAATCAATATTGTAATAAATAAAATAATTATGTGAGTAATGTGTGAAAATATACTCTTTCAAAAAAATATGGTAAGTTTATCAATTTTTAATGAAAACCTTAAGATATGGAATGGGTCTAATAACATGCTTGAATAATGCTAACTAAGACTATAATTAAATATTTGTTGGATTTGAAATAGGAGGAATTAGGGTTACATACCTTCTAATGTGAACTTTGATTGATTGCATATAGTGACAGAGGACTAGTATTTGGAATCTAAGATTGGATTATGGTTTAGGGACTAAATATGATTGAATCCTAAGAAACTAAGTGTCTGAGATAGAATCACAATGATGATCTTACCTTCCCAATGGTGTGATCTTATTTGATTCCTATGATCTTATCTAAATAAAAAATTGATCTTCTATACCTATTGAAAGTGTTTGCCTAATAGTACCTTATGAAAGGAAAATATGAGTGATGCTCACAAGCATTGTGGGGCTTCCTATGCTTAGCTTAAAGTTTGAGTCTTCATTGTGCCTTAACCAAGCCTCAATATTAACAATAAAAGCAGTAGTCACTGAGAAAATAAGTCAATGTTGATGTACATACAAAAGGTCATTGTATTAGACCTACAAAATTGTTAGAGTGATGAGTAGATATGTTGCTTGACTTTGATTCACGATGATTGTACAATCAAATTTCCTAGGAATGATTCCTTTGAATATATTCCCTAGACATCAAATTCAAACCTTTTGTTGTGCATGTTGATGGGAAACAATCATGTCCAAAATTACAATCATGAAATGTGGTTACTTTAAAAATTAGAAAAGGTGGATGAGATTGTGGAAATGATTATATCCTCTTGATAGAATTATTGATATATGATATAGTGAATGGAAAATAAAATTTTGAGTGATGAAGAGTTGTTTTAAGTGAAGTAATGAGGCATATTAGAGTGTAAGGATGGGTCTTGGGTCATTGTGTGTGTTAAAAGAACCCAAATATGTTCTAAAAACATATACCAAAGTCATTGACTCAACGTGGCATAAAACAAGAGTAGAAAAGTGTCAAGGATATATAATTTTCTGCTCTATATTTCTCCCCATTTCATTGTGTGTACAAAACTAAGTATGCATACATGCCAAAGTAGAAATACATAGAAAAAAAATATGATATACTAAAAGGATATAAATTTCTTTGGATCTAGGGAATTTGAGCTCTTAATATTCTCACTTAGATTGTGTCTACTATAAAGGAGTGCACATAAATCAATAAGTGAAAGAAATATTACAACTAAAAATAAAGTGTAAGCATGCAAATTTGAATATGTAATTTTAAAATTTAAATATGAAAAGTGAACATGATATGTAAATGTGAAAGTTGAGTGAGGAATGCATAACTATTGTATACTTACTTGTGTGTTGGAGAGTATTTTGAATATAGGCCATGACTATTTTTCCCCTAATGAGAAAGCATGGAGATATTGAATGTACAAGAAGAAAACACTACCTTGCCCCCCAACTGACAAGATTAAGTGAAAAACATAGAAAATAACATGACACAATATAAAACACAATATATGTGTGAGGTCCATAGACACATGTGCCTTATCTTGCTATTTGATTATTCTTTTGCTATTGATACCATATTTAACATGGTGTTTTGTATTTCCATTGAGATTTTGATTGTATATTTTGGATGCACATGTTATTATTTTATATGTTTGAACTCTAATAGTCTTTCAACATCTAGAATTTTTATTATTTTATCTAGTTTAGTATTGTTGATTACTAATTTTACATGTTTGATATCTAGATCATGCTAGTCATAGATGATTTTTAAATAGATGTACAATTATTTAATGGCATCTTGTGGATAATATCACATTAGTTGTTTATATGCCATGCTTTAGCTATCCTTATATTGTACAAATATACTAGGTCTCCTAATGTCTAGGGACATACAACTTGGGTAAATATGTATCCTTAAGTTCCCCATCTCACTCAATTTAAGTTAAATGAGATGAGCCCCATGTAACCCTACAAATAATCATCTTGGTTAGTTGTGAATAATAGAATTCCCCATCTCACTCAATTTGAGTTGCAATACGATCCTTGTGTAACCCTACAAATCCTTGATTCTAATCAATGTCGATTTTATATTTATGTGTTGTTAAATCCAATAAAATATGCATGATTATCTTATGTAGGCTTTGTAGCTCTTCTTTTGTTTGCATTTAATAGAGTGTATATTAAAATCTATTAATAAAGGTAAAAGAAATAAAGTGTAGATTAAAATATATTAATAAAGGTAAATGAGCTAAATATGTTGATTACAATGATAATATTAAATGCTTCTCTTATCAAATATTCCTCCTCCTCTTGTAGGTGAACCTCTATTCTTCCTCTTAAAAAAATCTAATTTTAATCTTTGGCTTGTCCTTGGTTTATTGTTTTGGCACTTTCACTCTTTGAAATATTTAGTTTTGAGGTAAAATGTTTCACTTTCCTTTCTTGAAATGTGTATCTTAGTCTCTCCTCATGGGATATAAGATAATTGATTAGATGATCAAACTTGAGAGCTATCAAAATCTTTACGTTCTTCAATAATTATGGCAACATGACCCCATCTCATTTTTAAGAGTCCTAAAACTTTATTCACAATATATATTTGTACATTGTTTCTCCAAGAGCAACAATTTTATTGACCATATTCTTAACTCTTATACAATAGTACTTTACAACAAATTATTTCATTCTCAAAATTTTAAATTATTTCTTTAGGGTATGCAATTTAACCACTTTGATTTGGTCACTTCCATGTCAATGTTCTTTTAGAGTCTTCTAGGACTCCTTGGTTGAATCTGCACCTACAATTTATGGAAGTAATCTCTTGTACAAAATATTTTAAATGTGATATAAGGCCTAGGATTTATTATTCTTCACTTCATTCTTAGCTTTTTTGTCATTGATCAAAACACTGGACAAATTTACTAGCTCTTCATTATTAGTTTCAAAAATATTCCACAAATATTTTTTTATTTCAATAGAATGATCATTTTGATACTCTAATAATAATCATATCCACTAAATTATAGAATAAGAAGAGATATAGAGTTTGGCATGATCAGTTGTTAAATAGATATATATAAAAAAATTCAACCTAAAAAACTTAGAAACTTATCCAAACACTCTAACAATAAATGAATATTTTAAACATAACACCTCTATCCCCTCAATCCATGAAGTAACTAAATCATCCCAATAAAAATTTAAATAAAATTTTAGATAAACGAATAATTGGTAGTAGGAAAAGTTTCAAATAATATATTGCAACATATTTTTATTATAAGAACAAAATTATAACTTGAAGAAAAGTGCCATAAAATGGTTTAGATTCTAACATCCAAAAACTCTTACATAAATAGATATATGGGGCAATTATATATAGACTAAAATAGACCTTTTTTTTCTAATAATACAAAAAGAAAACATGTTGATTTAGTCCTAAAGAATAAAAATAAAACACATAACTTATAACAATAAAAAAGGTTGATTTAAAGAATTAAAACAAAAAAAAAAAAACAATGATAAAGTGTTGTTTTTGATAAAATAAGCAACATTTACAGGGTGTTGTACCCTTTACACAAAAATCCCAAAGGCCCAAAAAAGAAGCTAGTTCAAACCGGGAATGAACTAGGAAGAGAGGACAAACCACACACAAAAACAACTAACAGACAATTGTTGGAACACAAACTAGGACTTAGACAACCTCTGAATAAGAGGGGACCAATTTGACTCCCTTAACCCTAGGTTGCGAGTTTGCGATAGATCGAGGGAGCCCCTTCTTCTATCTCAACACAATAGACTAGGAAGACTCAGAATCTAAGTCCATTGATCGAGGTGAGAAGTGGATCAATCGAAGCCACCAATGGCAAAGAGCCACCACACAATAGTGGAGGGGACAACGCAGGGGAGGAAACAAGAACGAACGAAGGACCATCAACAACAATCAACGAAGTTTGAGCAGGCTTAGACAGAACAACATCGACAGATTGAGTCAATTGTGGCTCCACAGAGAGGTTAGCTGGAATAGGAGCAGACAAAGGTTCCTGAGGAGAAACAATAGAGTCAACATCCTCCGAAGAAGCTTCCGAAGGAGGAGAACCCACCATGAGGTGATCCGAGAGAGCATCCTTCCACCAAGTAGCAACACCCTTGTGGTGGGCATGTGGGTAAAAAGAGGCCAAATGATCCACAAAGAAGCATATCCTACACCGAAAGCGGAGACCCTCATAGTCCATAAGTTGTTTCCAAGGTTTGTCCTCCACCATCAAGACCACATCACCATGGAGAGGCTTGGAGATGTCCAAATCGATTAAAATGTGAGCCACTGTAGTATGCCCAAGATCTCGAGACGTAGAATCCACCTTTAGAAAGCTACCAATGGCATTGCCAATAGCTTCAAAACAAGAATCCTCCCAAAACTAGAGAGGGATATTCAACAAACGAACCCAAACTAGTCTGATATTTAGTGGCTTCATTGGAGGGTTGAATGAGTGAGACAAAGGCCGAATGAACAACAAATGGACACCCCACATCCACACCCAGTCAAGCACTCGGTCACGATCCTTAGGGAAAGTAAATGTTGCAAAGACAAAACCTCTAGCATTGGGATAAAGGTCGATCTACCTAGTAACAATAGGTTTCCAGGAAAGGGAAACCCACTCATGTAGATCCAGAAAGAGGGCCACAAGTCGTTGAACCTACAAACCACACCCTGGCGTAAATAAAAATTCTCATTCTCAGCAACCTCAGGCCCATAGACCACCACAGGGGAGGCACATGCATAGAGCAAAGGCTGAACCCTAGCTTGAGCAGCATGAGGCTACACAATATAATACATTATGGTTTTGAGTTATGATTCACAAGTTATGATAAAAATAATAGAAAACCATCCTTTGGCCATTGAGATTAGCTAAGTGTATGAATATGCATAATAAATGAGGAATATGTGAGAGTGTGAGCAAATATGGGTGATGTATGAGCATCTAGGGTGAGTAATATTGCACCACCTAAAAAATATTTTCTTTCATGTTATTTTATTTTGTATATTTTTAAAAAATTCCATTCATCGTATTCTTATTGCATGAGTCAATTCATATTGTGAGGTATATTCATATTTTAATCATCATTTCATCACATTAGAGTTGTAGATTGTTCTCTTACTACATGACACCATATATTTGTCCCAAAGCTTCATATGGTCATACCACATAATTACTAATGGTTTTCCAATTAGTTAATGTGATGTGACTTTTCAAAATTCTTAAGGAAGACCTAATTGAGTTGTGTGGTAAATATTTGAACTTCATACCAACATTGGAATGTATATGCAAACTTGTTGATCGTAGGGAGGTTCATGATTAGGATTTTATTGAGTTCGAGTGCTTACATGTTACCACATCCATCCAAGGTGGGTCATACTACATGTTTCAATGTGCGTTGGGAATTATACCACCTTTTTTGGTTAGTGCATGACTTCTTATTTGCTTGTATTTTCTATATAAAACCATTCTTCTACATGAGAGGGTAGTTAATCGGTAATTAGTTTCTCACTAGCTCAAAAGAGTCTAATAATATATTAGAAAGCATCATATAGTACCTATAAGATTAGAAGATTATGAATGGAGATCAATAAATTGATTGTACCTATGTTCATTATAATCAAAGATTGAGGTCAATTATGTTGTAAGCCCTTACAACAATATTGTAAATATAATTCACATAGTGAATCAACTATATTATTATTCCATCTATTTTCTATGTTATATCATTCTATTGTGTCAATATATTAAGTGTTTACTATATTGGTTGATTGGTTGGATAGCCCTTAATTGGACCTTTAATCTATGATTGCATAAATGGATAAGGTGTGGACAAATAATTTGGGAATGTGTGTAAATGGAAGAGTAAGAATGAGGGAGGAACCCAACTTTTCATAAGACTACACCATTTGTTAGCATGCAAATATATTAAGTCATTCTCTCAAAATAGACACAAATTTAAATTGGAATTGACATTGGTTTGCGAATTTCACCATTACAATGTTATATTAACTTATTACTAATAATATAGTTAGAAGGCTATAATTTGATTTAAAAACATATTGTTCACCTTAATTACCTAAGGCACATAAGTTGATAGAGATGTGTCATAAATGCCACATTCCAACACCTTTTATATCAAATTATACACCACATTATTTCTAGTGTGGTCTCATCTTATTTATGGCAAACTACCATCTCAATGATGGATCATTAGTGATGTCATTAATTGAACACTACAAAATTTATAGTGTGGTCTCCTTTTATTTATGACTAAAAGTTCCATCTCAATGATAGATCATTAGTGATGTCATTAATTGAATACCACATAATTTATAGTGTGGTCTCCTTTTATTTATGACTAAACTTCCATCTCAATAATAGATAATTAATGATGCCATTAATTCAACACCGAATAATTTCTTGTGTGGTCTCCTCTTATTTATGACTAAAATTTCCATCTTAATCATAGATCATTAGTGATGTCATTATCATGTTAATGGCTTTATGAGACCATCCTCTATCTTTAGTGCATTTACTACATTAAGCAATGTGGTTTAGAGGATTATACATAAAAGGTAATCCAATATTTCTCACAATAAATTTTTGTTGAATAATTTTTTAATGAACATCACTAGTTCATCTTGAAATTTTCTTCTTTCAATAGATGCTAATTCATTTCCATGATGACATGAGGTGGCATTCTAAATTCTAAATAATAGTCTTATGGAAGGGGCTCAAGCTCTTTTTTTACTCTAAGAACGATTTCATGGAATTGAAAAATATAACTACATGATTAAAATGGATCTTTCCATGTAAAATAGGAGTCTCATATATGTACTTAGAAACTCTAAATTATTGTTGGAGATACGAGAATGGAAGTTTTCTCTAATAATTTATGAACATTTATGTCTATATAATATATTACATGATATTAAAAAATATATATAAAAATATCAACCATATACAAATACACATACACATACACATACACGTATACAAACAATTTCTATATTTTTACTTAATTTTTCTTAAAAATAATAATTTAAAAAATACCTGAAACCTTTCTCTTTAATAAACTTCACTTTTTAAAATAATATCACTAAAAATTGAACTAACCACCCTCCATAAAACCATGGCCTTAGATGGCAAGCTTTGTCAAACCATTCTTTAATTCGTATATAATTATGTTGGTACTAGTAGATATGGTTTCTTTCCCTCAAAAATTTAGGTTGGTAATTATAGTTGTGTTCATTGAGAGTACTTAAGGTTATGAGAGTAATAGGATATTGTGCCTCCACATAAGTATATTATGTGGAGATGAGAGGCGTGATTTGGGTGTTTATCTCGAGAACACACACAAAGGGTTGTATTGCATTCAAGCCATCATTTGGGGAGCATTATATTTCCATTGATGTTAGTGTCCCATTTTCCTCATTATGGACTGTAAGATTGTTGACATATTTAGTGGGTGGGCATTATGAACAAAGATATTTGGGATTTCGAGGACAGGAGTAATTGGGGCACTTTTGAAAGAATTGCAATCAAAGTTAAAGATTTCATAGGAGTACCTCCTACAAATTTATCAACATTTTGACCGGGCTAAAAAGCATACAAGTACCCATCACAATTTAGATCCTAGTTTGGTTTTGTCTTAGTTGTACACATGGGAGCAAATACACGACTTGATGATTGTTTCAGTACAATCAAGTCAGGAATCCATGGGTGGGTATATTATTAAATTCTAGAACTCATCTATTTTAGTCACTCTAAATGACATGAATTTTGTCTTTGATGATGTGGGTCCTCCTTATCTACCAAATTCTATCATGCTTGTTTTATCTTTTATATTGAGGAAGTTTTGAATTCGGGATCATTTAGATCCTTACAACAATGGCGTTGCCGTTAGATAAAGTGCATCAATAAACATGTTTTCTCTAGTTCTAGGAATATTCACCGCCAACAAATCATTGATGGAAAATTCACCATCAACAATTCACTGCGGGAAAATTCATTGCCACCAGCAATTCACCACCATGAAAAATTAACCGCCAAAAATTCATGCAATTAATTTTTTGCTCGGTGAATTGTCATGGTGGTGAATTGTTGGTGGTGAATTTTTCATCGGTGAATTGCCGACGATGAATTTGTCGTATGCCATTTTCTCTTTTATCTACATTGTTAAATGCCAATTTATGTAAAATATTTTTTACACTTTTAATTAATTTATGCATGTTATAAATACATGGTCTTCATATGATTACATTATGTTTTCTCCTTCATCTATATTGATAAATGTCAATTTATGTAAAAGAATTTTTATACTTTTTATTAATTTATACACATTATAAATAAATGCTCTTCATGTGATTCTTATCATGACTAATTTCGAAATAGGTGTAAAGATATATGCAAACAAAATCAACAAATTTCTACCATTAGAGAAGCAAGTTATATCAATTGGACCAAATTGTATGTTGTAGTCTAATCTATAATCGTATTGTACAAGGTGATCTAGTCTTAAAAATTAGAGATATGTATAAAGATCTATCACAAGATTCTAACCATAATTCTAGATTCACATCTTTTGTCACAACATTCTAACTAGTCACTAATCAAGTCAAGCTAACATCAATCCATATCAAATAAGCACTTAAGTCTCTCTCCATTTACTCTAATTACTCCAATCGTTTTCTATGCCTAGTTTATTACTTATAAGAATTGGTCTTTTTTATTAGATCAAAATTATTGTAAGTAAGTAAGGAAGGTTACACTTATTTTCTTTACATTTTTGTGAACTTGACATACTTACACCACCTAGAGCCTTTCCATAGGTTATCCTTCATTTATTTTTAGATTATAGCTCTAATGCATTTTGTTCTTTCATTGCTAAATCTCATGCTTCTAAACCTGTTTAAACCTTCTATACCAAACGAGCTTCCAAGAACCCCATGTCTTCTTTTGTTATGCTCATTTTCAAAAACATTACTTCATCCATCCATCTCAATGAAGATGAAATATATGAACATGATGCTCATTATAACCTCATTGAAAATAAAAAGAAGACCATTTTGTCTAAACTATAAGCTTTAAAAAGGATATTGTACAACTTTAGATGATGATATACAACCATCCTTCTTAATTGATGAGCTTGATTAAATTCTCATGACTAAAGAATCTAACATTTATATGATCAATATTACTAGCCAAATTATTGAGGTTATTAACACTCCTAATGATGTTTCCCATGATCTCCCTTCTCATTCCAATAGATCCTCTATCCTACTTTCTTTCTACATCAAATCTCTCACATTTCCTTATCATCTACCCTTTCTATCCCTTCCATCTACTCTTACTTTTCCATCACCTCTCCATCCTACCTTACTTCTTATTATTCCTCGTCTCCTATACTCGGGTAAAAGTACAAAGTTGTGTCACACTTTCGGCCAACTTATCAGGACAAGTGAATTTAAGTATTTCTAATCAAAAATTAATTTTGATCAAACATATGATCTAGTAAGATTCATTCTAGCTAAGTTAGATATGTCCACAACTTTTTCAACTAAAATTGTTGGCTAAATGCATATGTAGCACCACTTTTAGGCCAATTTACTAAAAAAAAGAAAATTGAAAAACTTAATGTTTCAACACCTTTTGTAGATCCATAAGTGTAGTTTTCAAGATTATATATATTAATAGTTTAATTATTATTTATATTTTATATTTTTATTTTTATCAACACAAAATATTAGGTTGATTAACATGTCAGGAAAAAATAAGAAAACTTATTATTATTTTTTTAAATATGATGCTTTAGATAAAAGAATCTATTATCAAGACGATAGTGCTGTTTGTTTTGAATAAATGGATTATTAGCAGGAGTACAGTGTGAATGGAGGCTGGCGACATGCATTTTCAGCTGCCTCAAACGCCAAGGGCTGGTTACGTGCAAAATTCCATATAAAGGTGAATGGATATGGGCTTGGTGCTAAGCATAAAGTTGAAAAGCCGAACCGTATCAGTTACATAAAACCATAATTCGGCAAATTTTGAATTTTTTAAAGACTAATGTCAAATCACCGATGTTGCATGTTTCAGAATTCAAAGAAACATATGGGCATGCTGGGACCATTCGGGTTTAAGTCGGATGGTGGTTGGTTTGCCGCTTACGAAATCGCTTTGTATGCCTGGCTTCTCATGCTCGTAAAATTTGCTATCTGCGGGCAATGCGCAATCAATCTCTTTCTGCCACTCAAGCTCCAGACCATGGTGGCATTATCGGCCAGCAGGTCTGGTTGCTGCGCGTTCGTTTCATCGCTGTATGCTCGCGTGGGCTGAGCAGCCAGTGGGAGGTTAAAGGAGTCAATCCGTCCCGCCTGAATAATTTTACTACTAGCTCCATGAAAGACCTATCTCATGAATTATTACATAATCCCTCATTCCATCCAGTTCCATGGAACTTGTGGCTCCTTAGAGCTCACATTCATTCTTTTGATGCTACATGCATGGATTTATAATATGACGTCATGTTTCTAGCCAAAATATTTCCTATAACCTTTAAAGAGTATGTACTTAAGTGGTCCTTTTGATTTCCACATGAATCTATACAATCTTTTGAGGAACAAGCTAATGCCCTTTTGCAAGACTTCCATGTCAATATTAGTTTAAATACAACATTACCAAGGTAGGTTAAAGAGAGAAAGGTACTAAAAAAAGAGTTAGCAATTATATCTTAAGTTCCCAAGTGTTACTTGAAAAAATGAACTACCAACTACTTGATCATGAGTTACATAGATTTTTTATTGATATCTTGTTTCTCGTCGTTAAGGATAAATAGTGTTTAAGCATTATGCCTCTTTCTCTAATTTTTGTTCTAGCATAAGGGACTAAAAATTTAATCTTCTTGATGCTAATTTACTCACATATGATTCCTTTAGCACTCACAAATATTCCTACCAACATACCTAAAATGTTCTAATCGGATAACTATTATAAGGAGGGTAATGATGACACTTATCTATGAGCACCAAAATGGGGCACAACACCAAAGATGACCTCAAATTATTGATATCTTGAAAAGAAGACTCAAGATTAATACCCAAAGGTTATGTAGAAGAAATCCCCTAAATGATAATTCTCCATAAGGCCCTATTTGACTAAGAATTTTTTCTTGGTGGTTCAATCAAGTGTCATATTTGTTTGTAATGTTGAATATTTTTGAGTAACATTCTCTTAGTTGATTGAATATAATAATGGTAGTGTCTGAGTAGCTCACTGGAGGTTTCAAAAGAATTTTGAATAAAAAAGGAGAAACCTTAGAAGACTAAAATATGTTTGTCAATATGTTGAAGGCTGCCAAAATGATAGACATTCAATGATTTTAATCTCTATAAATTTAGAGGTGAGTAATTTGATAAATTAATTTTTTTGATAAGTTGCAAGTGCAAATAGGTTGTCCAATACAACATGACATTGACTAAGACATATTTTTGGGGCTTTTTAAAAGTTAATAATAATGTAAAACTGTGTCTTATGTAGAAATCTATATGTATTTGGATGCTTTTCAATGATGAAGATAGTAATAGATTATGTTTTTCATCTAATAGGGGATATGTATAGTCCCCTTTGATTGATTTCTATCATTTTCAATAGAATTATTAGTCCATTGGTTGTTTTTTTATAGAAGAGAAAATACAAAACAATGATTTTTGGACTAGTTTAAGTGATACAATTGGATTTTGATATATTTTTAGGTTTTAAAGTTAATATAGTTTGGTTTCTTATTGTGTAGGGTGGTCACATTTAATAGAATTGAATTAAGGGCAATAGAGTGAGCTATTTTAAATCAAGTGGGGTTGAGTTGAGTGGATTAGACACCTTAATTATTTCTCTTGAGTATAATCCTCTATGATATAATCATTTACTATGATGTGGATCAAAACACTTTCTAGTTCTATTTGGTTTAAAAAAGTGGACAATCACTCTCCATGAAATCTATATGAAGAATTACACTTGTTGAACCTTAGACATAGGTGGATGGAGCGAGATGGTTGCATTATTTAGAGACCAACCCAAATATATTTGCCATTCAAGAAAGTGGAAGGTTTTAATTTCTTGCATTGAGGTGACAATAATTTTGATCATCTAGAAGACCATCATGGGGATCCTTGCCTCTCACTTGATGGTAAAAAAAGGATCAAATAATTTTTTTGTATAACCAAGCATCAATCATTTAGTAGATTGAGAGGCATGGGTGGTGCTATATTTGGGCTATTGATATACTCACACACACACATATTGATATTTCTATAAAGATTTACACTTGGGAGTATAGTTTATTAGTTTTTATAAAGTGACATAATGTAGTAGATTTTATGTCATTTTGACCCTATCAATGGGGCTACTGGGTAGATGATAGTACAGTGCCATAAAATTATAGGTGGGAGGAGATAACTCATTGAAATTTATGAGGGACTCTTAGCTAACTACTATTAGCATGGTCAAAAGATCCTAAATTAGGATATTGTGGTCTACTATAGTAAAGATAATTTTTTTGTTCACATATGCATAAATATTAGCCCCCTTTATAAAAAAAATTAAGAGGATATAAAGTTACAAGTAATAGGTAGAGTGTCATAGTATTTTGGGAGGGCATATGCAACTTACTTTCCTAGCTGATATAATTTAAATAATCACTCAAGATTCCTATGATTTAGTTATGGCAAAATTAAAGTATAACCCTTAAATTTATAGGCCCTAATTATTTTGTGTTGTAGGATAAGTGTTATAGGAAATAGTACATGGGAAACCAAAAGGAAAAGACCTATAAATACCACCTCAATGGGATAACCTAGTCAAGTAATAGGGATTTATTGCCCCCACAATATGTATAACAATAGGTTCCCTTGAAATAGTTGGTACAATATTATTCTATGTATTCTCCCTCTTAATAGGTACATCAAATTCTATGATTGAAAATATATTAGCCACAAGTGCATCCCCAACCTCACTAGAGAAACTTGTGGAGTTGCTAATCTTAGCTATTAGGAGGGTGATCTTAGTGAATCATTTTCTTATGGTTTTATATATTTAAAAGTTTCATTAAAAATAACTTACATGTTTAAATGGGCATATGATTATTTCCTTTTCTTTGTGATTTAGATATTACAAATTAGTGGAATAGTCTCATATGAGACACATTTATAGACATATTGAATCAAGAATCTTCACAAGATGAGGTTACACTATCAATAGATATTCACCACTAAAACAAAGGCACACATATGTCCTTGGTCTATCCTAGTACACACCCATTAAGCTATGAGCATATATAGAGGTGAAACCTCTTAGGTCAGAGGTAGCTACTATATGATGATGTACCAATGAGGCTATTCTTGTAGAAAAGCTAGTGAAGGGACATAATCTTAGGTATATCATAGTATCCAACCCAACCTAAAAGGCCAAGTTTGCGCTACCAAAGAGAGAGGACTCAAAGTCCCTCATGATTCAAGAGATATTATTTTTTGTTTATAACATACATTATTGTACATGTAATACTTTTTATATCTATATGGCCCTAATTTTTTTATATATACATGCATACATACATACATACATACATACTCCTTTTGATCAAGATTTATATGTTATGGTTATGATACATGTGATGATTTAAAATTTTCATTTAAGTAAATATATTTATTTATATTTATGATGTTCTATATGAGATAAAAATTCTTTAATATCATGATATATATTTATTTTTCATTCTTTCATCATGGTATGTGATGCCATATTAGAATGATAGGATGTGATTTCTTTACTGACATGGTTTTTAAATTTCTATAGTTAGGAAAATGTAGCATGTAAGGAGTAGGGATAATGGAATTCAAACTTTTAAATGGGAAAAGGATTGAACCAAGCTCAAAATTCTCTAACAAGTGAGGATTCAAATGTTCTCAATTTTCCAACCTAAACACTATACTTAGATATGAAGATGGTTAACTAGTGACATTAAGGGGAAACAAAATTAATAAGAGGATCTAGATCTAGTGAGTATGATTGATAAATAATTCAGTTCTATGTTATCGAGTTTTTCTTTCTTGCTTTTACTTTGCTTTTTGAATATTTTTCTTTTTCTTTCTTTTTTCTTATGAATTCCCCTATCTCTATCCCCATGCAACGAGTGATATGTGAGTGCTCATCAACGAATGAAATAGAAGATGAGAGAGTTATCATTTGAATTGAATAGCTTACGATGTTCCTTTTATCAATATGTATCAATAATATGATATTTTTTTGGGATCAACTCACTTCAAGGTAAAATCTTGGAGGTCTACTAGTTGGATTTTAGTTTAATTTCTATAACTTAATGCCCAACTAGGGGAGGTGAGAAAAATGTGAGAATAGACTAAAATTAATAAATTTCCTAGTTTAAACTAAGTGGGATGATGTGGGTAAGGTCAAGGGGATTAGATAAAGAAATAATTGTTTGAAATAGTGTTATATAAGGAGTATATATATGATAAGCTATATACATAACATACAACCACTATGTAAGATGATGTTCATTTTTCCTCTTCATCTTCATAATTAATAAGATATACATAGTTAGGTATTCTATCAAAGATACAAGAGTGTGATTAGTTGAGTTTGATGTTAAGAAAAAATAGGTCAAAAACTTGTAGGACCACTTTATAAATAGAGGAGATTATTTAATTAGGTTCTTAATCCTATTTGACTAAGAAAAGACTCATCCGAACATGTTGAATAACTACCTATTGAGGTCATTAGCTATTAAGGTTCCTACTGTACTAGTGTTAATAATATTTTGAGCAATAATAAATACCAAGTTTACTATGTTGAACACCCAAAATACTAAGGGGGGGGGGGTGAATCGGTATTCCTTGAAATTCATTAACTTAAAAGTGCATTACAAAGAATCTTATTAAATTTTCAAAAATAGAAATAAACAATTGAAGCATGCACCACAACAATCAACACAAGAACACCAAATTTACATGGAAAAACCTTGAAAGGGAAAAACCACAGTGAGGATTAGCTCATAATATATCATAACTGATTATAATAGATTACAGGAGGATCACTACCTGAAGGGCTCATTGCCTGGAAGAATCACTATCCATAAAATAGGAGGGCTCACTTCCCAAGGAAAATCACTTCTAAAATTACAAAATATATACAAAAGGATGGCTCATTGCCAAAATTTGAACTGCTTACAATGCATCTGCTATATGCTAAAGATACAGTTCCAGTTAGGCTCGGAAATATGACTTTACACACTTCATTCCTCACTATCACAAGATCACCACTATCACATTTCACATTAAACTACACATCGTGTCATACCATCAATGAATTGACCTTCTATATATATGTATGTATTCCACAAACAATCATATCATCAATTAGGTTGACCTAATTAGATGAAATGTGTGACCTCATAACCTGTCAGCTCAAAACTCCACCATAAATACCTTGCGAAAGTAACCAAAGCACGTTTTTCACCATTATAGGTCAACATGACCTATAGATACTTCTATGATTCTAGTCCATACATAATTTAGTCCCACACGACCCTAAAACCCTTTGGTCAGCACCACACAACAAAATTGGTGAAGCTTCAAGTGAATGAACCAATTGTTCATCCCAAAACTTGACACGTAGACCACCAAAACACTTGTCACTCAGAGTGCACACACATTTGAAATATTCAAGCACTTCTTGAAATCTACATAGCATAATGATCATCCATGGTGGAATGTGAAGCATTCCAAGATTAACCCTGCAACTTTAACTATGTCTCTACTTAGTTTGATGCTCTATCATCAATATATTCTGTTGTGGGAGACATAAAAACCTGAAACTTTGGATATTGACTCCTTCAATACGTACCATTATCACCTCAAAAATACATTATAGGATATTGTAGTGCAGAGCAATTTGGACCACAAAACTATTCCTTTGCTACATCACTATCTCAGTTTGGGACTTAGCCAATTTCCCAAAAACACTTGGTCTACTCCAGATTATATACATACTGATGAACCATCACTTCTAAAATGGGTTGAAATTAATGACAACACCATGCATCACCATGCTCATGTTTCCAACAATCTTCCCCTTTGTCATTTATGGAAAAACACTTGTCTGCTTCACTCCCCATTTGAAATCAAGGGAAAAGGGTATTAAATCTACATTACATACCCTTTACTAATATATCTACATGAGAATATCTTCCCCTATCTATGTTATCCATCACTAAAAAGACAAAACTATACTGCAACACCATCTACTAACTCTGCAAATTTATATTGAGATAATAAATTGACTATACAATTCAAAAATGTACACCTTAACTAGATGAGGGTAATATACCCTAATATGATACCTTTAATTTTGTAAGGTGTGCCTCCTAGTCCTTCTTGGTGATCTCCCAATCCTTCTTAGTGAAGGCAAGCATTTAGATCTAGCTTTCAAACTGAACATAGAGGTCTTCTCCTTCTCTCAGAGAGCTAGGCCCTATTGTTTTTTGCACAACCTTCTCTACATTGGCCAAAAATCAAATTAAATATGTAAGCCTTACACTTACCATATCTCGGAGCTGACTATACTGCATTATGGTTTTCTCTTTTTCTTCCTACAGTAAAAAGAATTGACCATGTAGATTTTCAATGACCACTCTAGTTGCTCCATCCCCATCATTCACTAGATCATACACACTAGATTCCTAAGTAATTTGAGACTCAATTGAGTCCATTTGATCCTTTATGCTCTTTGTAGATAGTGGCCATTTCAAACAAAATTGAAACAATAGTTTGGCTTCCTCCAAACACTTTTGAACATCGTTCAAGTTGTCTTGCAACTTGGTATGAGTAGTAGCACACTTATCTAAGGAATCAACTAGCGTCTTATCATTCAACTTATTTGATACTTCCCTTTCAATCTTCTCTTCCAACCAATAGAGTACTCCTTAAAAAAATCTAGTAGCAACTTCAATTGTTGTACACCTAATAAAGAAGTATCAATGGATACTCCAAGAAGGCCTTCTTGCAACACCTTGACAACTTCATCAACTAACTATGTTCTCTTCTAGTGAGTTTGAAGTATCTCCTTTCTTACAGAGGCATGAAAAACATCACCAAGCTACAACTTATGGAGAGGAGAGATCCTATCCATATCCACTTTACCTTGTTGCATGGTAATTTGTAGCAGATGTGAAGAAACCATTGGTTGGAACTACAATTGCATATCCAGAAGATCTTTGAATGAATCTTTGGAGGGTCTAGATTATTCACAACCTATTTTTATGCTTTCTTTTACTTGTTTATCATTCTTCTCCTCTCCACTACTAGAAAACTCTTTTGTAATCTTCTCAACTTTTAGAGAAGGCATAGTTTGTTCCTTTTGAGCTTTAGTCTTCTTTGGGACTCCTTTCTCATCTTCTTTGCTCTACCTAGTAGTTATCTCAACATCCAAAGGGGTGTTATCTGTCAACATATCTTTTTGCTCATGTTGCTCATTGATTGGCTCATTTCTTTCTAGGAGCGATGTGTCTTGTTGTAATTGATCTTCATCACCCAGAGAGGCTCCCAATTCTTTTAGAATATTTTCAATTATTTGCAATGTTTCTCTCCTTATCTTTTCTATATCATCCTTATATTTTCCATAAGAGTGCTTATTGTTTGTTTTGTCCTAAATTCTTGGGCATACAACTGAGACAAATTAGCTCTTTCCTCATGGGATAATGAGGAACCAGTCTTCTCCAAGTCAAAATTTTCCATCTTTGCATCTTCTGTAATAGCCTCTTATCTTCTTGCACTCAATACTCCTTTTAGATCACCTGGAAACTAATCCTCTATCTCACTTAGGCAATTATTAAATTTCACCATGTATTTGAGAATGGCCTCTTCAATTGTTTCCTTATCTGCACCATTAGAAATTGGATACATTTGAGTTGTATCCTTCAGAATTCTAAACTTTTCTATAGCACCAAATAGTGCATCAAACTTCATGGGACTATGCTCATAGATAAGAGGGGTATCCTCTTTCTTCTTTCCCTTTTCTGTACCAATCCCTTCTTGAGAGATTTTGGATTTCCTTTTTTGGATCAATTGATGTTCTTCCTCTTCCTATTCTTCTTTTGAATTGATATACCTAATTCTTGTTGCTTTTTCTTTCTTTCTTCTCTTTGGAGCATTTTGTTGCTTAGGAAGGTTGGATGTGTCTATCTTCTTAGAACCACCTATTGATTTTGTTCCAGAGGGCTTTATAATAGTTGGTGTGGAGGATGAGGTCTTGCTTGACCTTCTTGATCTCTGAGGAGTCTACAAAGGAGTAGATGTACCTTTGGATTTCTCCACAGGGTTTGTAGGTTTACCAAACTCCCTTTCCAACTTAGCTTTCATATTTTCAACCTTTTATTCAATATCCTTTTTATTTTCTAAGTTATCTTTACTTTATTTCTCTTCATAAGTACCAAACCTTTCAACTGTTGCATCTCTAGGTTCACCTAACATAATCTCTACAATTCTAATGCATTCAAACTCAACTACCTCATAAGGCGGGTCTAAAACCAAAATAGTTTTGGGTTCAATTGCTTCCATGTAGCAGTAATCTCTACTAACCATAAATGTTAATTCATTCACATACTTATTCATAACTTTACTTGGAATTATTTGTCTTTCTTGTATCCAAGCTTGAAAAGGTTGAAAGAATCCCCAAAACATTGAATCACAAGACTCTTTAGAAATAAATCTTCTCAAATTATCTCTAATTTGAATAACTACAAAAATATTATCTTGTCATACTACATTCTTCACTTCAGGAAACTCATTGAGAAAGTAAAACATTAAGCAAATGATAAAGAGTACCATACTGGAAAGGGTATTTTAACTCCTTTTTCTTCTGTAAATTTTACAACAATTGTAATCACAAGAGCTCACAAAGATCAAAATCTTTTCTTTCTTTCACCATTTGATATATCATGTGTATCACAGTGGCAATAACAAAATTCTCTTTGTTGGTGTAGAATATCTTGTAACCAATCATCATTGTAGCATATTTGACAACCAAATTTTCAATGTCATCCATTTTTAGGGCACACTTATCAAACTTGGCTTTGGTAAGCTTCATCACCACTTCATTCTTTACCACCTTCAATACCAAGATAGGTCATGTGGAGGTCAAACCAGTAACAACCTTAATTACCTCTTTGGTTATCATATGTGGTATGTCCAACCACATGAAATTATCATGAATTTTTCTTAGAACATACTTCACCCATTCATCCTTAAAACGAAAATTAGAAATTTTTTTCCACACATCCAACTTTTTCTCCATCAAGCTGGTATACTTTGGTTTCAACTCATAATCTTCTCTAGTTATCACTTTTTCCCTAAACTTTGCTAGTTTCAAGTGATCATACTCATCCATCTTCGAATGGATGTAAATTCACACATCTTTTGTGTGCAACACATTTGAAGGAACCCTAGAGAGTGCCCCTTCTTTATCTATTTCCATTGATTTGTATGGATGCTCCTTAAATTTAGGCTTCATCTTCTCAAGCATATCAATAACCTGAGTAAACATTATGAACTTCTCTAAACTAGGGTTTGCGAGAAATTGTAAATACCTCATGGAAATTTGCTAATAGGGTTTCATTCAACACTTTAGATCCCATTTTCTCTACTCTCCTCTTCAAATGCTTGAACAAAAATGTATTTTAGAATGTGAAAAATGAAATATAAACACTTTATATGTGACCTAAAGTGTGCATTAAATAAAACAATTAAAAGTTAGGTCAAATACTATCAAGCCTTGAATGTATCATCATAGGGACTCCCAAACACTCCGTAAACTTCAACACCAAGAGATTTATCACTGGAGATTTCACCAATGGATCAAGAAAACCAACCTATACATGCACCAATATGCTAAAGAAATTATCATCTCATTTTGGTAGGGGATTAGAAATTTTTATGTAAAAAATCCCCTTGAGCCAAATGCTTTCTATCTAGTTTTTGGAGGAAAAATTTGCACCAAAATTTGGCACAGATTCATGCTTCACATCATTCTCTTACTTTTTCTTTCAAATCTTGCTCATCTCATTCTTTACCTCAACTAGATTAATCTTCTTTTGTGAAATAGAGGGTTTCACATTCTTTCCTCTATAAAACTTGGTTATGTACATCCTAGTTTATTACATTTATAGCACATGAAACCTTGTTGTGGAGCAAACTTACTTCTTAAAATTTTATATTTGTATTCATAAGCCTTATGTACAAACCCATTGCATGAGTAACAATAACCAAGGAATGATTGAGGCATCATACCATTATTGTAACCATTCATCATCTATCTTCTACATTCACTATCCTTATGAACAAATATATTGCATGCATAGCATTGACCAAAAAATGATTGAAAATTCTTATTCATCCTACTTTTGCATTCTACAAATCTATGTCCAAATGTATTATAGGAATAACAGTGACCTTTAAAGGATGAGTACCTTTGTGCAACTGGTTGTCTAATTGGATGTCCCTTGAAATCTTTCTTCGAGTTCTAAATATGTTTGATATTGGTCTTCTTATCTCTACTCTTTGTTCATTATTCCCCTTTTCAACATTGTTTCGAGTCTGATTTTCCTTTGAGCTTTCTCCTTTTTCAAACCCTAATCCTTCATTGTCTTTATAATATTTTTGACATAGAGTTTTGATATGCTTTTTCAAAGCTTGAAGAAGTGATTGTGTCTCTGAAGAAAGATTTGGAGAAATCATATCATCAAGCAAGGTGGAGATCTTGAATTTTTCCTCTTGAATCTTTTCTTTATCCAAATATTTCCTTAGAGACATAATCACTTCTTCAAGCCTTGAGCATTTTGTAGACTTATCTTTCAATTTGGTATTCAAGTAGTCTTCAACTCTTTTTCCTTCTTCAACTTGCACTTTCAATTCAGTGATTTTGTAACGCCTCGCCAAGAAATCCAAAGGACAAAGCATTAAGTAGCGAATTATTTGAATAATTTTTTTTTTTAAAGTCATTCGATTAAAAAAATGTCTAATGGATTCCAAGACAACATTACTTAAACATTATTAAAAGAACATCACACCATAATACTAAAGTCATAAATCACGAGTACAAACCGCATTCATGAATGATCCACAATCTTCAAAATTGTACAATACGACACTACGTGACTATACACTAGCCACCTAACGAGGAAGAAGGAAATTTTTTAGGCTAAACCACAGTAGTCTTCTAGTGGTGTAGAGTGATCACTCACACATCTCAGTTACAAGACGTAAACGACAACAGGATAACACGAACTACAGAGTCTAACACCTAGGACAACGTAATAGGATCACTAATATCTAGAGTACCTAGTGTTAGAACCTAGGGCTCTGATACCATCTGTAACGCCCCACCAGGAAATCCAAAGGACAAAGCATTAAGTAGCGAATTATCCGAATAGTTTTTTTTTTAAAGTCATTTGATTAAAAAAATGTCTAATGGATTCCAAGACGACGTTACTTAAACATTATTAAAAGAACATCACACCATAATACTAAAGTCATAAATCACGAGTACAAACCGCATTCATGAATGATCCACAATCTTCAAAATTGTACAATATGACACTACGTGACTATACACTAGCCACCTAACCAGGAAGAAGGAAAATTTTCAGGCTAAACCATAGTAGTCTTCTAGTGGTGCAGAGTGATCACTCACACGTCTCAGATACAAGACGTAAATGACAACAGGATAACACGAACTACAGATGGTATCAGAGCCCTAGGTTCTAACACTGGGTAATCTAGATATTAGTGAGTCTATTACGTTGTCCTAGGTGTTAGACTTTGTAGTTCGTGTTATCCTATTGTCGTTTATGTCTTGTAATTGAGACGTGTGAGTGATCACTCTGCACCACTAGAAGACTACTGTCAGTTTAATACAAAGACACAAGCTGGCTACAGACCAGAACAGTCTAATATAATCGCGGTATTAGCTACGGTACGAAGGCCGGATCATTCGTAGTCGCGGTTCTTACTTGTGATTTATGAACTGGCTATTATGGTGTGTTCTTTAATAATGTTTAAGTAACGTTGTCTTGGAATCCATTAGACATTTATTTAATTGAATGACTTTAAAAATAAAATTATTTAGATAATTCGCTACTTAATGCTTTGTCCTTTGGATTTCCTGGCGGGGCCTTATAGATTCTCTCATTTGATTGTTTAAGTTGCTCATCTGTTTCCTTTAGTTTCTCTTTAACTTTCTTGACCGATTACAATAGATTACAGGAGGCTCACTACCTGAAGGGATCATTGCCCAAAGGACTCATTGTCTAGAAAATTGGAGGGCTCACTACCCAAGGAAGATCACTTCTTCCAAAATAACAAAAGATATACAAAAGGATGGCTCATTGCAAGAATTTGAACTACTTACAATGCATCTACTATATGCTAAAGATATTCTAGTTAGGCTCAAAAAATTTACACACTTCATTCTTCACTGTCACAAGATCACCACTATCATATTTTGCACTACACTACACACCTCATTATATCATTAATGAGTTGACCTTCTATATATATGTATGTATTCCACAAACAATCATATCATCAATTAGGTCTGCCTAATTAGATGAAACATGTGACCTCATAACTTGTTGGCTCAAAACTCCATCTCACATACCTCACAAAAGTAACAGAAGCATGCTATTCACCAAGATAGGTCAGCATGGCCTATAGATACTCCTATGATTTTGGTCCATACGCAATTTAGTCTCACATGACCCCAAAACCATTAGGTTAGCACCAAACAACAAAACTAGTGAAGCAACAACTGAATGAACCAAACTTTCATCCCAAAAATTGACATGCAAACCACCAATCCACTTGTCACTTGGAGTGCACACACATTTGACATCTTCAAGAAATTCTTGAAATCTACACAACATAATGATCATCCATGGTGGAATTTGGAGCATTCCAACATGAACTCTGCAACTATAACTATTTCTTTGCTTAGTTTGATACTCTGTAATCAATATCTTCTATTGTGGAAGACATAAAACCATAAAAAATTAGATATTGAATCCTTCAATGTGTACCATTATCACCTCAAAAATGCATGATAGGATATTACAGTGTGGAGCAATGTAGACCACAAAACTGTTCCTCTGCTACATCACTATCTCAGTCTTGGACTTAGCCAATTTCCCAAAAATACTTGGTTTTCTTCAGACTATATACATATCAATGAACCATCACTTCTACAATGGGTTGATATTAATGAAAAAACCATACATCATCATGCTCATGTTGCCAAAATACTATTACAAAAGTAATCATTCAATGAAAATCATATATGTATATGTTTGGAGCCTTTCATGTTGTGTGTTGATCTACAATTCATTTTCTCTTCATAATGTATATGTTTGGAGCTCACCTGTGTTGCATCTTATGTTTCATCTAAAGTTCATCTTAGAGCTGACCTATTTGATGTTTTGAGTTGTTGCAAAAGGTATTTATAGAAGAAAAAATTCAGTTTTGAAGGTAACAGTGAACATCAAATTGACTTTGAGGAATATGTTGAATATGAAGTGTGTAGAGTCAATATGATGGAGTGATTGTGTGAAAAAGGAACTGCAACATCAACATAAGTTGGATGGTTCTTTATAGCGGTTCATGTTCATGTTTTTAATTATAATTTTCATGCATCCTACTTTGAGATAGTGAGTCTTAGTAGGTCCTTGTATCTTTCCCCTAAGGTTGTGCACCTTAGTTTGCAAGTCTTTAGGTAGTGAACCTCAAACTACATTGTAATTTTTGTAAGTGGTGAGCTTCACGTATTGTGAGTTAACAGTCTGCAAGTCTTTAGGTAGTGAACCTCAAACTACATTGTAATTTTTGTAAGTGGTGAGCTTCACATATTGTGAGTTAACTCTCACTGTGGTTTTTCCATCATATTGGGTTTTCCATGTAAAAATATTGGTGTCCTTGTGTGGTGCATGTTTTCATTTATGCTCTTCTTTAGTTAATGTGATTTGATGTATTATCTACAAATGGAAATATTTAAGTTTTAATATATGTTGATTCACCCCCCCTTCTCAGCACTTTGGTGTGTTCAACAATTGGTATTAGACACTAGTAGAATTTGGAAAATAAATGACTACGTGACTAAAAATTTTAGTCATGACAACTAAAAGTGACTAAATTCTACTCATTTTTTGCAACGCAACTATAAATGACTAAATAAATGACTAATTTGATCATTAGATAAAATCACAGCTATAAATGACTAAATAAATGACTAGTTTTTTGGATCAAACTTTGCTTTTTGAGAGAAAATCTTCCTAGCCATCAATTTAGGCTTTAGCCGACACCTATGCATACAAATATATATATATATATATATATATATATATATATATATATATATATATATATATATATATATATATATATATTTTATAAATACCTAACAAAAATCAGACAATATAAGACCACCATTTTCCCATGGTTTTTAACTACTGCTTAGAAGAAATAGTTTGGGAAAACAAACAAAGGTTGAAGGGTTTTGAATATGGAGATATTGAGTAGTAATCAAAGGGATTTCCTAGTGGAGGAATCTATTGCCAACAATGCTTCAAGGTACGGGTCTAGAATGTGGCAAAATCTATCCTTCTATCAGATAGCTCCCCGCCTGGAATTATGTCTTGAATATTTTGAGCTTTTTGTTGTGGATCGTCTCAGAGGTAAGCAAACCATTCTTAAATTTTTTTAGGGTATTTGAATCTTTTTATGTTGGGTGTTTTCAAGAAGTAGTATCTGGCTATTTGAATTTTATGATGCTGGTTGTTTTGTTACTAGATATCTAGGTATGTTTAAAAACTGATGCTTGATATTTTTTATTGTTTGTTTGGGTATTTCGATGCTGGGTTTTCACTTGAAATGGGTATTTAAAAAAAATGGTACTAGATATTTTTTGCTATCGAGATAATGTTTTTTCTGAGAAATAAATGAGGTCTCAAACTTTTTTGGTATTACACACATTTTTCTAAATTTTTATTTTGTTATCATTTTTCGTGAGCATTAAAAAAATTTGATGTTCAACGAACCCTTTGTTATTGACTATCTTGGTATTTAAAAAAATCGCGTTGGACATTTTCTTTATATGGGTATTTTAAAAAAATGGTATTGGGTTTTTTTGTTGTTGAGTTATGGTTTATGTTTCTACAGAGGCCTAGGGTTTGTACCCTATTCATGCTCTTACCAATGCTTCTATTGGTATTAAAAAACAACCTTAAATCTTGGGTCAGAAAATTAGCTGTCTTGATAGGGTGTGGTATGATCTTGGATTGTATCCTAGAGTGTGTGGGAAGCTTGTGTTTAATCATTAAGGTATGTAAACCTGATTAGGGAAATGTATCCTATATAGCATGGGTCTTGCTTTAATAATTCCCATAATAGTTATTTGCAGATCAAATTATTATAGTTTGTGGTAACCCAAGATTGCATTCAAGTATATACCAAACTTGGTCTGTAATTTAAGCTATACACTTTTAAGTAACATTCATAAGGTTTAGAAAATCTTGATCACACTCTAGAATAGCCCATTAAACATGGGTTGTGCTTGAATGCACTACATAATTGATATAACACAACCACTTTGCACATCAACTAGAGTTATAGGCTCTTATTTGCAGCAAGAGGTAATCGCTCTTGGATCATGCTATCATTACATTGTAACATGTTAAAACTTGAGTCAAGTTGAATGCACCCAATGATGATTAACACCTCATTGTGATGACAGTGATTAATTTGTACATGAATTGTGCTCATATGAGTGCCTCCATTTCTATCACAACATTGCCACATTAAACTTGGGTCACACATGACTGCATCATGTATTTGTTATAGCACAACTGTTCCACATGTCCAATAGAGTTATGGATCACATAATTAAAGTCACAAGAATCTGTTCCTTGGTTGTGTTCTTATTGTGATTCCATTACCATTACAACATAACCCTTTGGACTTATATTTCTCAAATCCTTACATTACTTATTTTCTCTTTGGATGGATGGAAATTCAATGGCAGGGATTTGTATCCAAGTCATGTTCATATAAGTGCCTTTATCACCATCACACAATAGTACATTGGAATTTCCTTTCTTGAACCTTTACTTTATTTTTTATTGTTAGGGTTTCTTAGTGATTATTCCATTTCCATGTGGCATATTGATAAAAGAAACCAAGCAAAAAATCATTCTGTTTTTAGTTAACTCCTGCTAACATATTTTTGGAATAAACGTTTAAGTACATTACTTCGAGTGTGAAGAATTTTTTTTTTTGCTTATAATACATTCATTGAGAGCTGTAGTAGAAAGCTTCTTATGTTGAAACCCATCCTATAAACTTGCTTTAAGCTACATTTGGAGGCTTCATGGATTTTTTGTGATTTATACAAATTTGTTTTGATAGTAAATGACATCAAATTCTTTCTAAAACTTAAATGATTTATTAATTATGGTTTTATGATGATTAAATGTTTTATTTAGAAGGGGTTAATATGTGGCATTTTTATGCATAGGAAGAATAGATTGTGATGCAACATTCTGGTATGGATTTCTATTAGTGACATAACCAAGTTGGAGAGTACCTTGAGATGGTCTGAAAGACTTCTAAGTGTTTTTTCTTGGAAGCAGAACTTGAGTATAGGAATACAAACGTTGGTGGATAGAGAAAATCATAAATTTGTTGGTCCAATTTTGGATCCAATTTGAGATTGTGAATATCCGATAGAGAAAGTTCTTAAATTCTAAAGATAAAATCATAAATTTGTTGGTCCAATTTGAGATCCAATTTAAGGTCATGAAGCTCCAACAAAGAAAGTTCCTACATTCTAAAGATAAAATCATAAATCTGCTTGGTCCAATTGTAAGGATTTGTCTTTTTAATTATACTTTCTGGCATTTGGCTTGATACAAATTGTTACTTTAGAATTATGGTATTTCTTTTCTTCTAATGTTTTTAACCCTCATTTCAGGGAAGAGCTCCAAAGATGGTTCCTTCAGATGGAGACTACACTTTTCCGCTATAGGTTTTGTCTAGAAACACCAGAAGCTCAGGTACAATCATATTCAAAGAAAAAGTAGGAGTTAAGCAATGATGAGATACTCATCTTTGGAGCTTTGGATAAGAAATTTAAATGTTTGGCTATGTGCACAAAGAATGTTCATGGAGTGCAAACTTCCTTACAAAACAATTACCACAACAGAGTTTGAGGTGAATTGCACCTGCTATTTTATGCTGATATGGATATGTTCTAACCTATAGTGAATTATTGTAGCATAACAGATAGGCTAAATAGTTGTTCATATACCATTGTTTCTAATTCAAAATTTCTATACCTTATTCTAGGAGAAAATCATAGGGGGAGTCTATACATAAGAAACCATTGTTTCAAATTCAAAATTGTTGGTTCTTTCACAATTGTTTGCTTCGTTTATTTGATCTAAGACAACCTGTTGTATAGAAGATGCTCTCAAAATCATAGTAAAATCCTTTTGGGAAGATTGTTCAGAATATTCCCATCATAACAATGAACAAAAGCATATCTTTGAATTAACCTTTTTGCATGAATTCCATATCTTTGCAAATATGGAATTCATGCAAAAAGGTTAATTCAAAACTGTGCATTATACTCTCAGGAACCTTTTTTCCAGAATAACTTCAAAGAGCTTTTCAACACATTGTATCTGGTAAGGCCGAATTTTGTCAATTGTTGCTTGGGTAAAAACTTGAAGCTATCCTTGACACCTAGTAAAGTTATGACTAACAATAGGATCTACAAGCTGAGGGAGTTCTTCATGGATGAAATTGGGAATAAAATTCAAAATGGAAGAGAGTCGAAAAGTAGAATTTGATGAAACTCTTGCAAAGTTCAGATTAATGACTGATGCTTTTGTTTATTGTTATGATGGGAAGATTTTGAATAGTATTTTTGGAATAAAGGATTTTACTGTGATTTTGAGAGCATCTTCTATATAGCAAGCTGTCTTAGATCAAATAAATGAAGCAAAAAATTGTGAAAGAGCCAACAATTTTGAATTTGAAACAATGGTATATGAACAACTATTTAGCCTATCTGTTATGCTACAAAAATTAACTATAGGTTTGAACATATTCATATCAACATAAAATAGCAGGTGCAATTCACCTCAAACTTTGATGTGGTAATTAATTTGTAAGGAAGTTTGCACTCCTCCATGAACATTCTCTATGCACATCAATATGTTGGTTATTATCTTGATCTCCTTTGTGATAAAAAGAACAGTGAAGTTCATTCATATCTCATGACCATTTTCCAATGTTGTGATCTAGTTCTCTTTTACTTCTTACTCACTGTGTTCTCAATCACCATGTTCAAATTACTTAGAGGATAGATCTTTGATTTCAATGGCCTTGTGCATAGCACTTGAAGAAATTTCCATTCATTCCTTAGCATTTAAAAACCATATAGGGCATATGAAACATAGCTTATTGAAATCACTGTTGATACAAAACTCCTAAAGATCACCACCCTAGATGGCTAGATAACTTCCTCCATTCATGTCACAGTGCAAAGTCCCTGTAGAATGAAAGTATTTCCCTTGAAAAAATACCACTATATTGATAATGTCTTGAGGACTAATGGTCCCACTTTAAGGTAAAGAATAATCTCATATGCATTCATTCTCAG
>VDFB02273226.1:0-11624 GCA_007258455.2 Sequoia sempervirens | reverse complement strand
TGCTAACTCATTTTTCATTCCTCTCTTTATCTGCTTATCATCCTGATGATGGATCATTGAGTATGATCCAAAATGTTGATGTAAAAAATTGCACAGTTTATCCAAAAATCTTTAGCACTAATTATCATGGACTGTGGAAACAGAATGTTATTAATTTAAAGATAACTAAATAGCTCAACTTGAATGAGTTGGCTTCTCTAAAGGCATCACAAAGGTTGACAGAGCTTTTAATACCTATTACTGGTGAGACAATTTTGACCCATGTTTAAGAAGGATCTGCCAAGGGGATTCCCTTTATAACGTTCATTACTTTCAGTGCCTTACTATGGCTGCTCCTTGCAGTCTAATGCCATAAACGGTGAGCATAGTATATAAGTCCCTAGAAGCCAAGCATAATCCTTTGGCCATATCTATATGGAAAACATAGTGAAAACAAAAGGAGAATAATTGCACATTGCATGATGAAAAAGAATGCACATGAAGTGGAGAGACGAGCTTATATGCAATGATGATAATTTGCAGTCTCAACCTATATATTTATACTTGACTACAGAGAAAAAATATTTTGGGTGACATGACAAAACCGGCTAACGAAAGAAACATGAGCCCACAAGTCCGCATATCTGCCCTACTATTTATTTTGGGAAGCATGACATTGGGGACTTTGACATCACGCCTAATATTCCTCCCAGAATGATAACTTCCTTAAGACCCTGCATATCTCTGAACTTCACAAACATGACACACTCAGAGGTGTTTGTAAAGGACACTTAGGCTTCAGTCCTGCAGAACTCCAGCTAGACCTTGCTGAGTTGAACCCCTCATGTAGTGACGGGGGACCTCAATATGCTTGGTCCACACATGAATATTAAATTCTTTGCCAATTAAATAGTACTACAGTCATCACATCTCAATGATGTAGCTTTCTGAGAAGGAAGACCTATTAATCACAAAAAAGGAAGATCTGATCCAATGAGAACTTTCCTCAACTGGATTGCTTGGAGCTGTGCTGTTATGACACCTCTTTACTCAACTCTGGTCTATGGTAATGCAATTTTAGATATCACTTGTTCCAATGAGGGATACAAATCCCAAAGTAGACTTACGATCAACAGCATTACCAGCCAAGTTAGAATCCGTAAATCCATCCAAATAGACATTGTTAATAGATTCATGGAAAAGAATTAACATGTTTATTATTGTTTGACGGATACTAATATACAAGGAATGTCGGTTATTACAAATGAGTGTTAAATTAAAAAACAACCAAGTAGTTTGATTAAACAATAATAGTGTATCATTATTATTGTTTAATATTATATCCCTATGATGTAATATTATTTATTCTAACAACCCCCCTCACCACACCACCATTCCCCTCATATTACATCATTTTCTCAAGTACATGTCAAGAAGCATTGAAAAGCTTTAAACTTCACTGCTGCAAGTGATTTGGTAAAAGTGTTAGCACATTGCCTTTGAGTCGAACAATATTGGAATTGAATATTATGTTGTTGAACATGTTCTTAAATATAGTGGCATTGAACCTCAATGTGTTTTGTGCACTCATGAAACATTTGATTACGAACAAGTTTCAATGCACATTTATTGTTGTAGAACAAAATTGTAAGTTGTATTAGGTATGCCCATTCTTGTCAAAATGTGATGTAACCATATTGCTTCCAAACAGATCCACTTGCAGCACAACATTTTGCGTTTGTGGAAAAGTGAGTGACAGTAGTTTGCATCTTACTCGTGATATTGGACTGGATCCCAAAAAGAGTAAAAATCCAGAAGTGGATTTTTTGTCATCCAAGTATCTTGGATAGTCCACATTTGTGTATTTGATCAAGTCAGACTTATCGTTTTTCTTATATTCTAGGCCATGTTCCACTATACCACAAACATAACTCAATACTCCATTGCTTTCTATTGAGATGCTTTTGGTTCTTGCTTAAACTTTGAAAGATAATTGACAACATAGTTGATATCTGACCAATGTAGGTCAAGTAAACCAGATTTCTAATCAATTGGTGATAAAGAGTTACATTCACATGTGGTGATAGATCATTCCTTGATACTTGCAAGCCTATGTCCTTTGGTATTGATATTGGCTTGCAATTTATGATTTCAAATTTCTGGAGTAGTGTCTTGGCTTACAAACATATGATTTTTTCACCATACTTTCAATTCAAGACAATACAATGCAAAAAGCCCAAGATCTATCATGTTGAACAACTATTTGGGATCACTCTTTGTTGCTTTAGTCATTCTTTGAGAACCGCCAATGATGACCAGATCATTGACATAAACAATTGAAATCACAATCTCCCGTCTTGCTCTTTGAGGTAGAGAATGGGACCATATGGATTCTTCATGAGTCCATGACATAGGGGATGCTCATCGATCTTGATTTACCAAGCTTAGGGAGATCGTTTTAGACCATAGAGAATTTTCACAAGCCTACACATTTTTTCTTCTTGGCTAGGTGCAATTTATCCCTTTGGGTGAGTCATATAAACCTCTTCCTTGAGATCTACTTTCAGGATAACATTCGTAACACCACCTATTAAATTTGCCAATCAAACTAAGATGAAATTGCTAAAACCATCCAAATGGTCTTGATCTTTGTCATGGGAATAAATGTTTCTTCACAGTTGATTTCTTCCTTTTGTGCATAACCCTTAGCCACAAGTTAGGCCTTATACTACCCATTTTCATCCAATAACTTTCTTCCTTGGTGAAGGATCAACAAATTCCCAAGTGTTATTTTTAATCAATGCATGGTATTTCACATTCAAGGTTTTAGGGCTTTGGTCGAAATTAAGAAATTATTTTATGTTGGGTCTAGGATGTATTTTTCCCATGTTCACCTTCGGTATTGTTTCAAAATCTCTGTAGATCGGTTTCACACTTTCACATACTTGTATGTCTCTTGGGAGGGATTCTTATGTTCTTTTAGTTTCCATGATCTTCTGGATGTTGGAGTTTCAAAGTTTCGGGGTGGTCCATGTTCTTGTACCTAGTATTGATGTTGAGGAATGTTAGACATACTTGTGTTTGCCTTGTGTGTATCAGAGTTTCGGGGTTTCAGGATATTTCATACTCCCGTCCCATGGTATCGGTTGCTAAAAAGGTTCGATGTATGATATCGGGCTTGATAAAGACCAAAGGAAATGATATTTGTTTTATGTCGGGGTCTGATACAAATAATTGCATTGTTCTTGTCAGACTATTGGGGTGGTAGATCCTCTCTTCCCGGCTCGACATATTTGAAGGATGTTGCTTAATGTTATTTATTGGGGTGTTGGGGTTATGCATGACTTTGTCCCAAGTGCTGATTAGTAATGTCTATCTAAGGTCTGGAAATAATAATGCCTTCATCCTATGACAAAGATGCAAAGGTATAAATTAAGGCTCGATTCTTTCAAGAGGAGGCGTCAGATAAAACCAAAAGGGAAGCCTGCCAATATGAAAGAGGGTATTTTAAATGTAATAGCGTGACTCCTATCCACCTACCCTATTGAATCGCCATGAATGTAGGGGTACTCTCCTAGCTACCCCATTGAATCCAACTCTATTTGGTGCATCCAATTTGGAGGATTTTGGGTGCAAGCTATTGTTAACAATTGATTTGCTTTGTGCTACAATGTTGTGATTAGGGTTGATGCCCTGTAATTGTTAACGAGCAATTTTTGATCATTTAAATAGGGAGGTTGGTTCTTCTGTGATGGTTCTAGACTTTGCAAGTGTAGGGATTTTCTAGGGCTACAATTATGCTATGTCTAACTGCAGAAAGGGGGTGAGGCTTTCAAACATCTAAAGGACAAATTGTATTGGGCTTTATGTAGAGAATGTCTCCAAAGCTATTTGTATATCTTTAGGGGAATGATAACTTCCTATTATGGTTCTCTCTTGTCATAGTTACTAACATGAATATATTGAGCATTTGATAATGTGAGAACATTTTAAAATATTACAAACATTGTAATAATCATTTGTTCTCTTCATGTGGAATTATGTAGTTCATTTTTGGATTATTAAGTATGCTTTGTGTATAATGCCTATAATGTAACGGAATATATGCCTAGATCAGTCCTTTGATGTTTCCATTCATTATTTTCCTTCCTGCTGTTTGTGACTTTGTAGTCCAATTGGATATGCATTGGTCTTGGATCCATTTGACCAAATTCACGTCTTTAAAACAAATCAAAACCATTAATCAATAGTTTAGGAATAAGCTTAGTATTGTGCATTCATGATCTTGTATTTTAACTAGGGAATCAATCTTGAGGGAGCCTTCAATGAATTTATTTCAAATGGGTCATGCTTGCACAAACAAATCAGCTATATAGAGATGTTAAGATAGCTAGTTGCTCTTAGCTTGGTGACAGTATTTGGAGTTGATCAATAAAATGGGTTTAGCTATCATGATTTTGGTTGTCCATTTTGTTTATCAAACCTCTGGGAACAACCTCTCAAGTTTAAGCTGAGCTCAAAGAGTAGGAGAGAAAGCCACTCTCATAGAGTTGGCCTTCAACCCTCCATAGTTTGTGGATGAGCAGGTTTTATTTTTTATAATGACAACCTTGGCCTTGAAAGTGAAAGTTCATAATAGGAAGCGGAGTTGTGGTTTTGGGACCCAACACATGGCATCTTTTCAAGGCTGTGATTCAAGAGTCTTCTTCACTATTTTTGGTTCTTAGTTTTGAGTTTTGAATCATCGTGCACATTAGAGGGAATATTAACTTCCTTGCGATTCTTTGGCCTTGAAGTAGACATATAGGAAAATTGCATTTGACTTCAAGTCCTTCATTGTGGTGTAATACCTCTTAGGTATTTTGTGTATAGTGGATGAAGATATTGATGTGTAGGAAAAAGTATGTTGTACACCTTGCATAACATAAAATAATAATGCTAAAATGTAAAAAAAATATTTAATTGTGGTGCATCTTAAAGATGTGGATACCATATTGGTTAGACATTCTTGGGGCCACTTGTATGTTGTAGATGACATTGGGATAAATATTTAATGTAGGTGTCACATTGGGAAAACTTAGTACTAAAAGGTTAATGTGGGGGTCATGGTTTTGTAAGCTCATTGTTTAGAGGCACATAGTTTATGTAATACCACTTTGTGGTTTTGTGTAAACTTCTATTGAAAGCACGAGTAGTTGTTGAGGTTGGCTTGTGTAACCTTTGGCTTGTTGGCTAAGATTGGATTGAGCATCTCTTGTAGGTTGCATATGTGAATAGAGGAAGCATGGATTGGGATGTGTGGCTACATGGTTCTCATTTTGCTTGTTCACATGGAAGAATGCAATTAGGGTGCTTGATGCTTTAGAGGCCTTGCATGGAGACTCTACAAGTGTACTGTAATCTTGTCTTTTGAGATAATACATTGAGTATGTGGGTGCTTTTAGAGATGGTTTTTTCCCTCAAGAGGGTTTTGCCTGTGGTAATTGCTAGGACCTTTTCACACATCGCCCCATCGCTAATGGGGACCCCCAGTTGCCTGCTAGTTTTTAGGGTTCTGTCTCCTTGCAACGGTTACATGAGATCACTTTGCCAAGAGCTTCAAGTCAGTTTGCCGAGAGTCACCCGAGCCGAGTCAGTAATTAATGCTTGAATCAGTGCGTAGACATCATGGAAGCGCTCAGAAGGCCCAAGAGACGAAGATCGACTGTAAATTCGGCCAATTTTGAGACTTCCTATTTTTTAGGAAAAGTTGTTTTTTTTCGATTTTTCATTTTTGGCATTTTCGGACCAAACAAGGTTCCCTATTTTTTAGGGTTGCTTTTTCTATTTTTAGAAAGTTTCTATTTTTGGAAAGTTTCTATTTTTGGAAGGGTCCCAAGTTCTGAAAACGCACTCAGAAGTTCGAAAAACTCACCAGAACTCTCAGAAAATCAAATTGAAAATTTTGAAAATTTTTCGAAAAATCTGGAAAAAACAAGTAAAAAGCATGAAAATCAGACTGAAAACGTTCGAGAATCTGGAAAAACCAGTCAAAAACCAGTCAAGATCAATCAGGTTCGAAGATGAAATCATAAAAATCAAAAATGGTGAAGTTTGTGAGAAATCTGTGCAAGTCTGGAAAATTCGCCATGAAAGAAGGATGAAGAAAGGTATGTGAAGGTCTGGAAGGTCATGGAACTCGCCCAGCAGCTAAGGAGGATGTCCAACAAAGTCTTGAAGTCCGCCCAGCACTTGGGAATCATATCCCTGCATCTTGGAGGCACATCCTTGACCCCTTCAAAGTCCGCCCCTGGCATCCTTGCACCTCATGAAGTCCGCCTTGCATCTTGAAGCATATCCTTGGACCTTCTTAAGTCCGCCATCCTCATCCATGCATGCTATGAAGTCCGCCATCTCCAAAAGGGACATCCTAACACCCCCTAAAGTCCGCCACACTTGTGCCAAACAGCTTTGAAGTCCGCCAGCAGTTAAGGGGGATATCCTAAAGGCTCATGAAGTCCGCCATCTTCAAGAATGCACATCCAAAAGGGTCCCAAAGTCCGCCATATGAAAGAAGGGATGTCCAAAGTGCTTCTAAAGTCCGCCTAGCACCAAAAGGCACGTCCAAAGAAGGCTAGAAGTCCGCCATCTTCAAAGGGAGACATCCCAAAGACCTTCAAAGTCCGCCCATGTGCATGAAACTCGTCCAAAATGCTTGAGAAGTCCGCCCTTAAAAGGTGGGACTTGGCTGAAAGTCAAGTAAAGTCCGCCTAGACTTATGAAGTAAGAAAAAATTGAAATTTTACTAAGTGTTGATGCCTACCAAGGGAAAATTTCGAAAGATGCTAAATATGAAAGCCTAAAAAGGTGGAAGGATAATTTTTGGCCAAACATTATATCATTTCCAAAGGATAAAACGATGGGAATAAGTGCTAAGACATCCATGATCTACGTCCAAGATGCATATCCAAAGAGGAGAGATGTTCACCATGCACTTGGAAGGAGTTAGCAAGTTGCTAAAGAAATCCATGAAACCCGTCCAAGATGCCAATGAAGTCCGCCCAAGATGATAGGATGATAATTTTTGGCTAAGTGTCGAGGCCAAATCCAAAGAAAAGCTCTAAAATTCGCCTAAGTATAGAGGCTAATGGAAGTGAAAAATGAAGATGTTGGCTAGACATCCGGACACTTTCGAGAGGACAAATGCCAAGATTGAAAGAACATGTGCTAAAGAACGTCAGGATATGGCAAGGAATGAAACGGAATATGCCTAATACGATGAGGGAAATGAAAGGCAAAATTTGCCTAAGTATGGAAAATGCGAAGAAATTGTCAACTTTGACCATAGAAAAATGCACGAGGTAAAGGGAAAGGAAGGATCGTCCTTGACAAAGGGATGAAGAATATGTCAGACGTCAGGAAAATTCAACCGGCAAAGACATTCGGACAAGGATATTGCCTAGAAAAATTCGACCGAGCAAGGAAATATTTGACTTGGACAGAGGAAAATGAGCTTAAAATCTCGCCTCGGCAAAGAAAAATGAGGATCTGGCAATAAAATTCTCGACGGAATGGCTTAAGATTTGGTTTGGCTAGACGAAATTAAGGACGAAATCGGAAAATACACTCTCAGCCAAGAAAAACGGAAGAAAAATGGAAATAGCCATGGGTCCAAGACGAACGGGTTAGAATTAATTAAAATATTTTAATATTTTAATAATTAATTCTCAACTATTTGGAATTTAAAAATTCCTTGGACAAAATCAAAATTGCCAGACACGAATCGGACGAAAGTAAAGCACGCCAGGCGGAAATGAAATCCGGCAAGAAGAAAATTAAATTCACCATGAATTTAATTAAATTATTTAATGTTTATTTAAAAAATTCGAAAAATCAGAGATAAACATTAAATAAAAAAATCAAGTTTTGGAGATTTGCTCGGATAAGTTCGAGACTGAGCCTTGTCGGAAAATAAAAGGAAGGTTGCCTGTTTGGAAAATGAAAACAAATCGAGGATCAAGAAGAAAGATGGCAGTTACTAAATCGAATTCAACCTCTCAGCATTATAATGAGTTTCAGCAACTCATTTTTCACACACAGCTGAGGAGAAATTTAATCTTTCTCGAAATCGTCAGGCAATTAATTCGTCCATTAGCGAAGTCGAATTTTCTCACAGAGAAAAGCAGTGTTATGCTGAGGAATTTTTCGCGGGAAAAGAAAAGGATATTTATTCAAAGCTGAATTCTTCTTGGAGAGGGGCGCACTTTTCAAAGAAATCAGATTTTTTTAAATCTGATTTGCATTTGACGATCCTTCTCTGAGGTTTGGTGATTGGTCAGTTAAATTTGCTATCTTTTTATGCCCTTTCATCTTGACGAAGTTCTGGCAAGATTTTCAAATTCATTCAAGTCACTTTCAGCTTGCTTTTTCGCAGCAAATTAATTGTTTGAACAGCTGAAAGTCAATTTTTCGAATCCAAGGCACGAGGTTTAAATTATTTTAAAAGGTCTTTATATTAATGTTAATTTTATGACTGCAGGTTGACGGACACGGAAGGCGGATTATCCAGGAAGCTGAAAATGAAGTTCGCCAACAAGGGTGCTCAGAAGGAGACTAAAGTCATCTCAAAGTGGAAGAATGTCGTGGATACTGACCTTGGGCACTTTGACTTTGACGAATTCAAAGAGAGAGTATACGGTCAGAAAAGACTTCCCTCAGCAATAGCCCAAAGAATGATCAGAAACGGGATCTTCCAAGCAGCTGGATTCCCACCGGCCATGGATTGTGCTGAGTTAATGGTGGAATGTGCTCGCCATTATGATGCCCAGAAAAGACAGATTATCGCCCCTGACGGAAGGATCTTGGCACACTTGAACGAAGTATCAATTCAGGAGACCTTCGGCGTTCCAGAGCATTCAAGAACGGTCTATAAGACCAAAGAAGAAGCCAAAATGCTATATGATGGTCAGCCAGATCTATGTGCCACAACAGTCAACAAGGTTTGGATGGACAAGCCAAAGCCATCAATCAAGAAGTTGCCCAAGAGGCCTCGCCGCACGGACTTCAAGGAAGATTTTGGGATATTGTGTCGATAACGTAATAGTCGGGTAACTGCTAGGTTTCTTTGAGAGTCAGATGTACTACTCTTATCGAATTTAGGTCACTCCGGGAGTTAAAAATGTTCAACCGGCTCTAATGATACATAACCTTAAGGGGAAAGCAAATGGATCAACCTTGAAAAGACCAAGTCTTTTCACATGAGTTCATACGTGGTATACCTATTAGCCAGGTCATACAAATATCCAGGGTTGATATGCAAGGGCAGAATTGGCAATGGGGAGAACGAGCTTAGGCCTTACGACTGCTATCCTCAGCTCCAGTTGAAGGAGAAGACTCACTTCAGGAGGGTACATGATGCATTCCTAATGCACATTACCAGAAAGCTTCAAGGAGGAGTGCACCAAAGGCTGAGCCATGAAGCGAAAAGTCTTATCAGCAAATATGGGTCTTGGTTCATCCAGTTCCCTAAATTTACATATATCAGGATCCAGGGATTTACTGGAAATCCCTATAAATTGCCTATCTATCCGACTGATCGGATGATATTGCTTGAGGTTTTGAGACAGTTAGAAGAGTATCAGAGTATTCAGAGGCCGACCAAGAAGGCGTCCGTCACATTCCCATTCTTCATCGGAAACATGCTAGAGTACTGTCCATCAGCACAAGCGGCTGAAAGTGCTAGATTAGAAATCCAATGGTACCCTTTCACGGCATACAAGTCCAGGGTCAACTATGACCCACATCACAACATTCGGACGGTGGAAGGAAGGAAGTACAAGCACAGACAGGAATTGGAGGATTTCTGGGCAAATGCAGCCGATGAGTATGAGGTCAGGCGGAAGATGTGGTCCAGAATGTCCTTGGATTTTATGAGAACAATCGAGTTCTGCCGAGTGCCTGATCAGCTTCAAGATGATGGAAATCATGTCCAGCCACGCTTTGAGGAAAGCAGACCTCTCCCTCCGGTGAAATGGTCAGAGCCTGAGCACGCAGACCTAGCCACCCTAATGAGGCCAGTAACTAAGTATTCCCAGTGGTGGGTTGATTGTCATGCCCAGGAATTGAGACAGAAGGGAATCACGCTCACCTATGACCTGTTGAGCGAATCAGAGTCATACTCTTCTAATGCTGGGGCATCCCATCAAGACATGGCCGGTATCGGAGAAAAAAGAAAAGAAATGGTGCCAAGTGCAGAACCTGTTTCCAAGAAGCATAAAGGAGGACCTTCTCGGTCAGCGGCGTCCAGGAATGTTGACCATTTGGTGGCTAATATAGACGACTCCTTGGTTGAGATGCTCGAACCTCTTGCAGCTCAGGAAGTGAACAATGAACCTATCCAACTAGATGATGAAGAGCCTGCATCACCAGCCGGCACAGAGATTTTAGGTTCAGACAATGACATGGATGTCCGGGATAATGACTTAGAGGAAGGAATGATTTCCGCCCTCAGAGGAGTCATGGATGTTCCAAACGAAGACGAGGTCCAAGTGGAGGATGGCATTGAACAGTCAACCATTCCAGACTGGCTATTAGAAAGAATGAAAGTTCAGGTGCCTGCTGAGGCTCAACAGGGAGAAGAGGACGATACTGCCGATTTCTTGGCAAGATTAGAACAAGTTGCCACCAAGAAGCCCGCCAAAAAGTTTTCCACCATCCAGAGGAATGAGACAGGCCACCGTTCCGTGCACATTGCAGTACCTACAGTGGACAAACCAATGGACGAAATCACTCCGCAGGAGTATGCTATCACCACTGTTGACCTTGGTCCGACATCGAAAGGTCAAGAAGTAGAGGAGTTGGATAATTCTGTCTCGACCATTAAAGCGAGACTGGAAAAGGAAGTGACCAAGAAGAAGGAATATAAGAATGAGGTCAAACGTCTCAAAGAATATATCCAGCATTTGACCCAGCCGCTAGATCAAGGCAATGCAACTGTTCCTCCTCTCCTCAATTCATCACAGGAGATGACTCAGGAAGTTGAGCATGGAATGGTGACAGCCAGGGAAGCGCAAGACTGGATGGCAGGTGAAGGCATGGAAGCTGCCTTGTTCATGGAGAGGTTGGCGCTTGCTTATGGACGAACCTCTTCATTTCTTTCTAGGTTGATGGATATGGCAGAGACATGGGATGGTATCCCGGATATGCAAGAAAGGCTTATTCCGAGCCTTAGGATTTTGAAGAGCACTCCGAGGGAGGAGTTAGTTGATAAAAGGGTGATCGCTGCAGGGGCAGCATATGATTTTCATCACTGGTTTTGGGCAGTGACAACAAGAGAAGAAGTATTGGAGAAGGCGAGGATCGATGGGCTTGGAATTGAAGAACAGGTCAGGAAAATCCAGGAGAAGATGTGCATGATAACTACAGATGTGTTCGACCGTGAAGTCATCCGGGAGAACGACATGCAGTTAGAGAGACTGAAGCAAAAAGTTCAAGAAACTTTCTTCCCGACCGCTGGACCATTTTCGAAGCAGGACTTTGCGAGAGTGGCAAGACTCTCATCCATTCGGAAAGATTTTGAGAAGCAGGAGACAGATTGGGAAGGTACCTTTGCCAGATGCGCCGAGAAGTTGGACGGACGAGAATTCCGGATCAGCATGTTACCTCCT